>OX637582.1:3765376-4021035 GCA_951800085.1 Comarum palustre | reverse complement strand
ACTGGACATGTGTCAAGGTCACCAAGGTCATTCCCTTCTGGATCTTTACCCCAGAAGAGAACACAATCATATCTGCATGCATGGATCTTGATGTAGGAAAGCCCAAGATCTTTCAGTATACATCGGACCTTATGATGAGTGGTAGGAAGACGATGACCGTGGGGCAGCATCGAAGCAGTGTACTGTAGATACTCATCAACAGCCTTCACAGTCGATTTTGTCTCAACTTTAATCTTCATAACGTCCATCACACTTTCAAGAACCGTTTTCTGACAACCGGGGTACACAGGGGTCTGTTGGAAAGCAAGTAGTTTGTTGTACCTGTCAATACCAGCAGTGTTGACAACTCTAGGGAAGGGCTGCACCGGGTCAGACATATACGGTCCTTCAGAGCATACACCCCTCTCATAAGGAAACATATCGTTGATGAAGGCCGTTGTTGGATCGTTGGATGTACTGCCCGTCTCAGAAAATTGCCCATGATCATGCGGACCCCTTGATGATGTTTCACCGTGATATATCCAACATGTGTACTTCTCCCAAAACCCATTACTTTGAAGGTGCTGCCAAACCTTGTCAATTGGAAATTGATACATATCGCTGCGACACTGACATTTAGTGCACGGACAATAGAAAATTGTATTCCCTTTAGCATTATTGATCACATATTCAATAAAACTAACAACTCCTTTAGCATATCTTTTGTCCCATTTTGGAAGCGAAATCCAACTCTTATCCATATCCTGAGAAAATAACATAATATATATGTATAAACGCTAATTAATTAAATTTACGAATCATTCAATTTATATTATATCTGAGTTAACGTACAATTAATATATATAATAATTACTAATTAATATATATATATATATATATATATATATATATATATATATATATCAACAACTTCATATATATTATCAAACCCAAATCGATCAACTCAATCACACTCAAAACACAATATAATCAACTCTAATTAAAACACAATATAATCAACTCTAATTAAAACACAATATAATCAACTCTAATTAAAACTCAAAATCAATGTGCATAACGAAAATAAAACTCTTAAATCAACTCAAAAACAAGATATATACATATACGTACCTATATATAGCGCCACAAACTAATTTCGGACAGATTTCGACAACACCCAACAATTTCGCCAACCCCAAAACTTTTTCTCTCGTTTTTTCTTTCAAATCAGCTACTGTCTAGATCTGGAAATATAAAGCATTTTAGCCGACGAAATTATATATATCGTCGGCCAAAGTTTTAAAATTTCGTCGGCTATAGTTCACAGACTATAGCCGACGAAAAAAACTATTTTAGCCGACGACACAACATTTCGTCGGCTAAAGTGGACTTTTAGCCGACGAAAATTTCACTTAGGCGACGAAAGTTTTTTTCGTCGGCTAAAAGTCCACTTTAGCCGACGAAAATTTCACTTAGGCGACGAAATTTTTTTTCGTCGGCTAAAATGGACTTTAGCCGACGAAAAAAAATTTCGTCGGCCTGCTAATTAAATATTCGTCGGCTATGATACTTATTCTGGTAGTGTCTTCTGTCTTCACCTGAATTTCTTCGCATCCAAATTCATCGAAACCGATGGCTTCTTCGTCTCTGAGATCTTCGCAGCCGGCCGCATTGTTCAACAGCGAGGGAGTCGGAAGGTCTGAGAGGCAGCAACGCCAAATGACGTTGTCGTCTGTCCGCTCCAAGCTTGCGTTGTCGTCCACAACTTCACGACGCTCCGTCACTCCCACCTCTCTGCTCCCCAACTCCAATTCCAATCTCCACCAAGGTTGATTTCGGTTTCGATTGAGCTTTGGTAGAGATTTTGAAATAATTTGGGAGTTTTTTTTGAGAATTTTTCTTTTGACACATATGCTGGAAGAGTAAGGGTTGCTATTAGAGTCCGACCGAGAAATGATGAGAATCGAGTTTGCGATTCGAATTACGACGACAGTGTTAAAGTCCATCCGGAGGTGACTGTTCAACTTTTCTTTTAAATTATGGTTCTTGAAAATTTGAAGCATTTTTAGCTAGAAATTTACATTCTTTTTTGTTTTTTTTAGTGGTTGAAGCGGTTAAAGTTGAGGAAGAACAATTGGATGTCAGAGTCTTATATATTTGATGAGATTTTTACCGAGACTGCCTCCCAAAACCGTGTTTACCAAGTGGTAGCAAAGCCTGTAGTGGTAGCTATCTGTCTTTGTCCTTTACTTCTATTGTTGATATTGGAAGGGTAATTTGCGGCTATTGTGGTCTCTTGGAATGATAATTTGCTGGTACGGGGGTCTGTTGGAATTGTATGTTGTACGGTTGGTGTTGAGATTTGTTAGATGTGTAATTTTTTATTACTGTTGGAACTTAGAAGGGTAAATTTACAAATGAGTAGTAAAACTCAACAGTAGCAGTTTTGGAGTGGATAGTAATAGGCAGTATCAGCTTTGGAGTGAAGAGTAATAGACAGTAGCAGTTTTGGAGTGGATAGTAATATGCAGTAGTAGTTTTAGAGTGGATAGTAATATGCAATAGCAGCTTTGGAGTGAAGAGTAATAGATAGTAGCAACTTTGGAATGTAGAGTAATACAAAGTATCAGGTTCATTCAACAGTAGCAAACCAACAGTAGTCGGCAGTAGTAACAGAAGAATATGTAGTAGCTAGTATTAGAGTTGGCACTAGCAGCACTCTAGCATCAGGATCTGACAGTAGCAACGCTCTAGCATCAAAATCTGGTAGTAGTTGTGCACCAACAGCAGATTCGGACAGTAGCAGTGCGACAACGTCAAAGAATTGCCAGAAAAAAATGAAGTAGTACCGGCAGTAGCACCTTCGGATCTGACAGTAGCACCTTTAAACTCGGCAGTAGCAGCGTGCCACGTCAGCATCAAAGAATTACAGAAAAAATGCAATAGCGCTGGCAGTAGCACCTTTCAACTCGGGAGTAACACTTTCAACTCGGACAGTAACACCTTTCAACTCGACAGTAGCAGCTTATCACGTCAATAGAGAATTAAATATGCAATGAAAGGTAGTTTGGTAAATTAAATAATGACAGATGGCATGTGGACATCAATTTGTTCTAAAAATGTCATTAAGGGTAATTGGGTAAAATAAATAGTGACAAATGACATGTGGACATCAACTTATCCTAATTTGTTAATTTGGGTTCTTAAAAGTGTAAGATATTGTCTAAATGGTGTATTTGTAAATTGAAATTTGGTTGATAACTAAATTGTATTTTACTATTTTAAATATTTTACATAAGTGAAACAAAGGAATATTCACAAAAAATAGAAGATGTAGGGTGAACTAAGCATTTAGTAGGGTGACAATAGACGCATTATTTTCACAAGGGAAAATTTTAAAAACAATACACCAACTTTATGTCACTGATAATTAAGGATTCTGAACTTAAATGAGTGGAGGGAGTGCATTATCATTCATGCATCAATTATCGTTGTTATTGTATAAAGTATTGTTTGATGTTTGATAACTTGTTTATACGATATAGTTAAGAGTAACTTAAAAAGGTTTGGCCCTACTGAGCGTAAGTTCACCCCTATGAGACTTTGTTCAGGTTGTACGAAGACATATTTCTAGAAACCTAACAATGACGCTCCGCTGACCTGTGCAAGAGTAGAAAAGGTTTACGGAAGATTAAGAGTGAGCTAAATCGCCAGACCTTATTTGTTTCTGTAATTCGTCTGTTAATGTAAACGTTTTATTTTGATTTCGAGAAAAGTATTTGAAATTGTTTTATTTTCTTTTACTTTTCCCGCTCACGCCTCGGGTTCGGTGTTAGTGCTTGGAAACCACCGACAATCGGGTCCGGGGTGTGACAGTTAGTGATGAGGATTTTTGTGCCTTCTTGATGTAAATGCATTGTTGATGAGATATGTGAAATCTTGAAGTCATTTTAGGTGCAATATTGGTTTTGATTTTATTGTGTGAGGTGAGGTTAACATTTGGTTAAGTGAGACCTTTTGGATGTTTTCTGGTCTTTAGACCTAGGCCGCATTCATGACGGATTTATATGTAATCTGGTCTTCAGACTTGGGTCACATTCGTGACGGATTTATATGTTTTCTAGTCTTCAAACTTAGGTCATAGTGGTGACATTTACAGTATACCGGGAACCAAGCTTTTGGTCGGGTGATTGGTTACCGGTCAGTTAGAATTCTCGTCTGTCTGTCGGTACTTCTTGAGGGAATGACCAAGTGTCGTTGAACCCATGAGTACGTGTTACTTATGGGGAATGACTAAGTTTTGACGAAGTCATAAGCAATAGATGAGAGAAGTTGTGTAATATTCATACGTGTTGTCATTTAAATTTCTTGTCGTATCTCCTTAACTATGCTTTCTGCAAGAGAATCTTTAATCTTAGTGCGTGTGGTTGTAATGGAATTCTTGAACTATATTGTTGCAGGGTTGGTTTATGATTTTGATTTGACTTTGAATTTTCATGTTTTTTTATCTATTTTCTTTTGAAATCTTTTGCTCAGGCGATTTCTTAAAATAAGTTTTCAACGTAGAAAATTACCGGTTTTACCTTATGTGATTTTGGGGTAATTTAATTTTGATTTACTCACATGAGCTTTTAATGCTTACCAGGTTCGTCTTGACAACCCAATGCATCAATCTATGGTGTAAGGTTTGATCTTGCATATGTTGAAATATTTCAAGTTTGAAGCTTTGAGGGTTAGGTACTTGTTGGGAGTTAAACTCTTTCATTTTTCATTGGACTGAGATATTGTATTATGCTCTTCTAGAGCATGTCATTCTATTTTTATTCAGAAGTTTGTAAACGGTGATGAAATATTTGACTTAAATATTTGAGTCTATTAGACACTCAATCTGCTTTTATTTATTTACGTATGTTACAAGAATTTGAGTTTTTTTGGGTAGTATCATGCCTTCAATTTAGATTTTCATTTATCTAAAACTGGGGGTGTGACAATAGCTGAAGCACGGTTCAAAGACTTCACTAGCACCTTGGGATGTGTAAACAACGACAGAAATGCCTTGGCAAAAACAAGCCAAGACGGCGTCGTTTCGAGACTAGTCCGTCTTCCCACTCTTCCCCGTCGCACAAAAACGACAAGGTTCTGGTTTATGAATTACTTCGAGTATCCACCAGGTTCATAAACGACACTAAAATCTAGAGCAAGATAAGCGCGCGAACACGTCCCCAAAACTCAGAGCAGAATCAAACCCTAGCGAACCCAAATGGCCGAGAAATTGGCTCCGGAGAAGCGCCATAGCTTCATTCACAACGGTAAGTCTCTCATTTCGAATTTGATTTTGATCATGAGTGACCCTAATTTGGGCCAAGCATCAAATTTTAGGTCAAAAGGTGTTCGAATGGGATCAAACCCTAGAGGAGGTGAACATGTACATTACTCTCCCCCCAAATGTTCCTCCCAAGCAATTCTACTGCAAGCTTCAGTCCAAGCACGTCGAAATCGGCATCAAAGGAAACCCTCCATATCTCAATGTAAGTAACTTCAGTTCAATTTGGGGTTCTTTCTTCACAGTGAAATAGTTTGATTCCTGAATGAAACGGTGCGTTTTGGTTTTGTGCAGCATTATCTTACTAGCCCTGTGAAGACGGACTGTTCTTTCTGGACACTAGGTGAGTACTGTTGAGTACTGTTGGTTTCTTGTTCATCATTGATTTTTCATTTTGTTGTGCTGATTTGGGTTTTTGATTATATGGTAGAGGATGATATAATGCACATAACACTGCAAAAGAGGGACAAAGGTCAGACATGGGCTTCCCCTATTGTGGGTGAGGGTCAGCTGGATCCTTATGCCACCGATCTTGAACAGAAGCGCCTTATGCTTCAGAGGTTTCAAGAAGAGGTGAATTACACTTACAAATCTTATTCTCATTGTATTTGCTAGTGTTTGGACTTATGAATGTGGACCTATTTTATTCCAGTGTTACTCTTGCTGTACTATAGAGAGTTTTTCATTTCAGGTTAGGACCAATGAATGAGGTTTGTGAGGGTTGTTTGATATTTCTTATGGGAATGTAGGAGCGTGTTGGGAATAGTTCATAGAATTTAATGTGATGAGTTCAAGCGAAAGCAGACTAGTTAGAAGGAACAAAAAGGTTACTTTGATGTAACCAATATTGGTCGATACAAAGATCAGCATTGTGTTGGCCAATAGGTCCCAGAGTAACAGATGTTGGTGTAATTGATATTATCTTGGGCAACAATTTGCCTATATGCAGTAGCTTTGTGAAAACTGGCAGGTTTTAAAGCCTTTTGGTCTTGTCTCTATATATGAAATGTTAATGCAAGTTCTTAAAGGCCATGTTTTTTACATGAGATGTTATCGGTTGCTGCATTTGGTCATTTTGATTTCCTTCCTTTATGAGAAAGGTGTCATATGTGACAATGAATTAGTCATCAATTTGCAAAACTAACAATCTCTGGTTTGTTTTGGTCCTCTGCAGAATCCTGGTTTTGACTTTTCACAAGCTCAGTTCAATGGAGGCTGCCCTGATCCACGAACGTTTATGGGTGGTATTCGCTCTGATTGATTTGCTTGATATGCTGCATCTGTTGCCTGCATTAGCCTGGTACTTAATCCTGACCAACATCTAGTAAATAAAAAAGTTTGATTAGCTTGCCACTTTGCTTGATGCAATGTCTGTAAGAACTTTGATGCTACTTGTGATCTGTTGTTTCATGATTATTCTACTGTGTTGTTATGAGTGTAGAGTTAAAAATCTAGATCTCATGCTATCTATAATCAAAAGTCCAGTTCTCTACTTCCCCGTGTTAACGGTGCTAGAGCAGTCTTTTATTAAGTTATAGATTCATGTGAAATATGCCGCAGGAAACAGAGGGTGTAAACTTGTACAATTGGAAATTTGAATTGGAACTTTGAAAGTATAACTTGATATACTTGTTTTCCAGAATCAGGGCGGATATCATTTCCTTAGTGAGTGTCTAGTCCCCCTTATACTGTGAAGCTTAGAAGGTAGAATTCATTATTTTTTATATATTTTTTTCCAGCTGATGGCAACATGATACAGTAGATATTAGTGAATTTATTATTCAATCATTTGTGCTCTGTTGTTAACAAGTAATAGACATTGTTTGACATTGGATCCATCTTGTCTAAAGCTGGTTAAGGTACAATACAAAATACAGAGAGGAAAATGAGTCTTTGTTCAAAACTAACGCAGTGGAAATAGATAGGTCTTGGAATCCACCAACAGTAGACCTTAATCCACATGACTAACTCCTGAATCTACGAGAGGTTTATCGAATCCACGAGGAATGAGTAAAAAGTTTATTGATAAAAGGAATAATCAAATATAATTGATAAAAGGTCCTTATATAAGAGCAAACAGATAGGTGTTGGAATCCACCAACAGTAGACATGAATCCACAAGCTGAACTCTCGAATCTACGAGAGGTTTCTTGAATCCACGAGGAATAAGTAAAACTCAAAGTTTATTGATAAAAGAAATAATCGAATAAAATTGATAAAAGATCCATATATAAGAGCAATCAAACCCTAGGGCAACTAACAACAAAGCCTAAAAGCCCAAGGATTAAACAAAATCCAAATCCAAAACAAACTATTAAAAATAATTATCCAAAAATAGAAAAGCTGTCTTTTGAAGCCCTAAACAGACTCAGATGACCACAATGACCTATAGGTCGTGGCGAAGCGACGAGTTTGATTTGTAGGGCCGTTCTGCTTCTGGAAATGTATCACAATAGTCAATCAGACACCGAACGCCAAATCTGCAGCATATCGGGTTTGGATTTGTTACGATCAATCTGCTCTTCAATCTCCATTGTCATATGTTCTACATCAGTCTCCTCCACTTCAGAAGAACTCGACCCTGAGTTATTACCATCATAGAACTCATCCTCATAGAACTCATTCAAATCAACAACATTAAAGGAATTCGAAATCCCCATAGAAGCTGGCAGTTCAATAACATAAGCATTATCACTAATTCTCTTCAATACCTTGTATGGTCCATATTTTCGGGGCTTCAACTCACTGTACGTCCCAACTGGATACCTCTCTTTCCTCAAGAAAACCATAACCGAATCCCCCTCATTGAACACCTTCAAATGTCTATGCTTGTCTGCAACATCTTTATACTTGGAGTTGGTCTTTGCTGGCTTGGCCTTAACCTCTTCTTGCACTGTTCAAACCCCCCTGCCAACTTGATTGCAACATCACTAATATCAGTCTGATGTAGGACGAGATTCTAGCCGAAATCAACAAAGAATCTTGAAAAGAAAGAAACGGCGTCACATTAAGAAGAATGATTTGAATATCGGAAATATTCTAGCCGAAATCACATTCCTTTTAGGCAGCTTGGCCAAATCAACTACATGCCTTGGAACAGAAGTATAAACTACAACAAATGGTGACTTACAAATACTATGCACATAACTGTTATAAGTGAACTCAACTTGAGGCAAGGCAAGGTCTCATTGCTTCGGCTCGTCCCCACAAACACTCCTAATCAAATTACCCAGGCTCCTATTGGTGACCTCAGTCTGTCCATCCGTTTGTGGATGAGCGGTTGTACTCCGCTTCAAAGTTGTTCCAAACTGCTTCTATAATGTCAACCAAAAATGACTCAGGAATTTGGTATCTCGATCAGAAGTAATGGACTTAGATACCCCATGCAAACGAACAACCTCCTTGAAGAATAATTTTGCTATGTTTGCAGCATCTGCAGTCTTACATGGAATAAAATGAGACATCTTGGAAAATCTATCCACCACCACACACGGAATCCACCCTTCTTTGAGTTCTAGGTAAACCCAACACAAAATCCATAGAAACATCCTGCCAAATATCATCAAAAATTGGTAAAGGCATGTAAAGTCCAGTATTTTGGGTTTGCCCCTTAGCTACCTGACAAAAAAGCACTTTCTGACAATATTGTTGACGTCTCACTTCAACTGTGGCCAATAATAACGCTCCTCTAAGCCTACAATGTTTTTATCCTTCCCAAAATGACCACCCAGACCTCCATGTAAATCATGAATCAACTTCTCTCTAAGGGAAGATTTCGGTATGCATAGCTGATTGCAACGAAACAGATAACCTTCATTAATAAGGAAACCAACAACCTGTTTCTTAGAAAAACACTACTCACACACCTGTTTAAAATCGTCATCTTCTGCATATAACTCTTTCAAAAACGCAAAACTAATTACCTCTTGGGATAAAGTAACCAAGAAATTAGCTCGCTTGCTCAATGCATCAACCACCTTGTTAAGAGCACCATACTTGTGTTTGATGACAAAAGGGGATTTCTACAAAAACGTCACCTATCTTATATGCATCTTGTTCACATGTTTCTGGTTATGCAGGAACTTCAAAGCTTGATGATCTGTAAACAGAATGAACTTCTTCTGGATTAAATAATGTTCCCACTGTTGTAGAGCCCTCACTATAGCATAGAACTCCTGGTTATACGTACTTCATTTTGGCGAGCTTCGCTCAACTTTTCACTAAAGGTCACCTCCCTCTTCTCTTGAGACAACACAGCTCCAATCCCGACACCACTAGCATTACACTCGACTTCAAACAGTTTATCAAAGTCTGGAAGGGCCAAAACTGGTGCGGTACAAAGGTTCTCTTTAATCATTGCAAAACTCTGCGCTTGCTCACCCCAATGAAACTTGCCCTTCAAACATTCGGTAATGGGTGCAATAATGGTGCTAAAAGCCCTCACAAAACGCCTATAGAATTGCTTGCCGGGGCCATTGCAATCTTGTGTCCATTCCAAGTAAACAACACATTATCTCTTCCTTTGTGAGTACATCTAGATCATACGGTCTTCCCAACAATATATGACAAGCATCCATATCAATAACATCACAACTTACCTCATCGTGATAATTTCTCCCAATTGAAATAGGAACCTGCATGTTGTTACAACTTTGGCTTGAGGACCCTTCACCCAATCCAGCTTATAGGGCCTAAGATGCGGTTTTGTAGGCAGCTTCAAGAACCCTACCAATTTTTGTGACACAAAATTCTCACAGCTACCATTATCTACGATTACCAGACACACGTTGTTCACTGAGCACGAAGAACAAAATATGTTGTGGCGTTGCCCCTCTTCCTTAAGGGCCAACATGACTCTATGCAACACTAGAGTCACACACTCCATTCCCTCTTTAATAGCAAACTCAGCCCCTTCATAATTACCATCCTCCCTATACTCCTCTTCGTTGGTCTCTCCTCCATCTTCAATAGCAAACTTACCCACTTGGTTCTTAATCTCCACTAGGTTCACCTTCTTCCATTCGGGACAAGTATTGGAACAATGCTCTAGCTTCTTACAACGATAACAAATATCCCCTGTTGGTTTAGCATAGGGATTGGGCAGTAGGTTCGGCTTAAGGTTCATTTTGGAGTTCTCTACCTTTTCAACCGCCTCGCTACTGCTTTCTCCTCCTTTGGAAAGGCCGGTATCCCTATTAGGTATAGGATTATGTCTTCCCCGTTCAACATTGGAATAAGTTCTCGTTTTCTCCATTAGTTCTGCTTTCAAAGCCAAGTTGTGTTTCAGTGATGGTCCACACAGTCTGCAATCTAATCTTCTCTTGAATCGAATGCTTCAACCCACTCAAATACCTTGCCACCATTTGTGCTTATGTCTCTCTTATTTGGTTGTGTTCTGCCAACCTCAAGAACTCATCTGTATATTTATCCACCGTCCTATGGCTTTATACACAAGCTATGTACATGCGATAAAGTAGTGTTCATAATCAGCCGAGAGAAATCTTTCTCTTAACAACTCTTGCATTCTCCGCCAAGTCTAGATTAGTTTCTTTCCTTGTCTCCTGCGAGTTTCTTGCAGCTGATCCCACCAAATAGCAGCACAACTCTTTAGTTTGAAAGCAACCATCTTCACTGTCTTCGACTCCTGCACATCCATCATGTCAAATGACCTATCGACTTCTCAGCCAATCAAGGAAATCCTCCATCTTTAGATGTCCAAAGAAGGTTGGAATTTTGGCCTTTATCTTGTAATTAGGTTGGACGACTTGGTCGTTGCTAGCAACCGGCAAATCTTCTCTAGAATCTGACCCATCATCCTCCACAACGTGTTGTTGTGGTTGTTTACCCGACTCTGGCAGTTGTTCTTGAGTCCAAGCAATAACTGCCAAATCTCTCCAATTTATGTAGCCATCTCGTTCATGTGTGCATTCTGAGCCTCCAACTCTGCTCGCGTAGCATGAACTTAATTGCCCATGACTAAGGAACGATAACCAGCAGGAAAACTTTCAGGCTCTGATTACCAATTGATGTAGCAGAAATAGATAGGTGTTGGAATCCACCAACAGTAAACCTGATTCCACAAGCCTAACTCCCGAATCTACGAGAGGTTTCTCGAATCCACGAGAAATGAGTAAAACTTAAAGTTGATTGATAAAAGAAATAATCGAATAAAATTGATAAAAGATCCTTATATAAGAGCAAACAAACCCTAAAGCAACTAACAACAAAGACTAAAAGCTCAAGGATTAAACAAAATCCAAATCCAAAACAAACTATTAAAAATAATTATCCAAAAATAGAAAAAATGTCTTTTGAAGCCCTAAACGGACTCAGATGGCCAAAAAGGCTCATAGGTCGTGACGAAATGACGAGTTTGATTTGTAGGGCCGTTTCGTTTTTGAAAAGATATTAGAATAGTTAATCGGACACCGAACGTCAAATTTGTAGCATACCGGGTTTGGATTTGTTATGACCAATTTGCTCTTCAATCTTCATTGTCATCTGTTCTACATCAAAAACTCAGTGGAAAAGATGTATGTTGAAAATATTTTCTTCTGTATTTTGGGTCTAAAATTTTGTCCTCTTTTGGTCCATTGTTGGGAGTTAGAATCAGAATCAGAATTGGATTCTTAATCATTGTTAATGAGTATTGACATGCCATTTCAAAGGGTTGTCAATGAAATGGAATCACATTCCCTGGTGCCGTCTTGGAGATTAGCCACTGATAGTAGCTAATTGTGGTGAGTTTGTAGATGTGCAGAAAATGCCTATGGATTTTTTTCTCTTCGTCTGAAAAATGGTCAGGAAACGGCCATGGCTTCTCTATTATGAATTTATGTCAACTCTTGGTCCGGATGTACTCTACGCCTCTACCTGGTTGGGAAGTTGGTACTTGCAGGCTGCAGTAGACAACCAGAAAACTCGTCTCCAATAGTATCAAAGCGGAAGGAATTTGTGTTCATATCAGCAGTTTGCTTTCAAATTGTGGACCAATTGGCCACTTCCCTGTCAATCAACAGGCCAAATCTCTTCTTTTCTGAAACGACTCGTGCTCGTACGTATTGTGTTACCTGATGTAATGAAAGAAATTATTAGAGGTACACAACAATGCTGACACTTGAGGAAAATGGAGATAAAAGGGAAAAAAGAAAAGGAAAAACCAAAGTCTATTCGGACTTGTTGTTTGGCGTGGATTCTAGTTGTTTCATTTAATTCCTTCCCTTCCAAACCAGTGCCATGCACGCCTTGGTTTCTCTCTCTGGCTTACTAATTCTTCTTTCTCGCGACACATACCCTCCCTTCCTCTCTCTCATGACCCCTCTGAAACCCCAGCTCTCATCTTCATGATCCCAACACCCACAACCGACCGATCACGACACACGTTATGGGGAGAAACCGCACCCACCTCGCTTCCTCCCCTCGCCGGTGCTTGATTGCCGGAAACTACTGCCACGACGTTCTCATCCGCGACGCCGTCGTTCTAGCCGAGACCCTCGGCGGCGCCGCCTCCTTCATCTCCAACGTCTTCGATGGCGTCTCCGTCACTTACAATTTGGTCTCCAAAGTCGGCCCGGACTTCGCTTACTCGGTCCATGTCGACCCGATTGTGGTGCCCGATTCCCGGACGACTCTGTTCCACGCGCATTTCGAATCCGGAATCAGCGGCGAGGGGCACCAGGACCGGGTCCTCAAGCGGGTCAATGCTTGCGACCCGATTCGGCCCGCGGATCTGCCCGATTCCGCATTTGATTTCGGAATGGTGGTCGGCGTCGGAGGTGAGATTACGGTGGAGACGGTGGAGAAGCTGGTGGAGATTTGTGGGACTGTGTTTGTGGACATTCAGGCTCTGATTCGGGTTTTCGATGGGGTTGATGGGGCTGTGAGGCTTGTGGGGTTGAAGGAGAGTGGGTTCTATCACCTCTTGCCGAGAATTGGGTTTATAAAGGCGTCGGCGGAGGAGGCGCTGTTTATGGAGGTGGAGGAGGTGAGGAAGGTGTGCTGTGTTGTGGTGACGAATGGGAAGCGGGGGAGTAGAGTGTGTTGGGGAGATGGGGAGGTGGAAGTTGGGCCGTTTCCGACGACACAGGTTGATCCAACCGGTGCTGGGGATAGTTTTCTTGGTGGATTTGTTGCGGGGCTGGTTAATGGGTTGGCTGTGGCGGATGCTGCATTGCTTGGGAACTTGTTTGGGTCATTGACTGTGGGGCAAATTGGACTGCCCAAGTTCGACTTGAGTATGTTACAGGTGAGCTTGAATGCCTGTATTGCAAATGTTCTGTTCCTAGTTGTTTTAGTTTTTGTTTGAGTAGTGATCTTAGTACCACGAAAGTGATGAGGGTATGTGAATTAGTACTACTTGCAGTTTGATATGTTGGAATTGATGAAACTATGCACTTTAAATAGATGTGTTTATAATGGCTGTATCATGTAGCTAGGCTGCTGAAAGTTGAATGTAGTTGAGATGTTTCACCACATGTTTGAGGCAGATATCGATATAATTGTCTCTGAAGGTTGTGAGTTTTCGATTGATGCTCTCTAGAATTGCTGCCTTTCATGTTAGTCATGAATTATTATTTCTTTCTGAGAATTCTTAATGGGAGGCCATGTTATGCAATCCTTGTGGCTGTTTCATACTGATGTGCCATGTTGGTAGATGCTACAATTTTGTACAAGCTGATACATGCTACAAAGGCTATTGTGAAGTTCAGAATATGGGCATCAGTAAGGAAAATAAAGTATACCCTTACTGAGAGATGATTAGCTTAAGAGTCTGATTATGTGGTTTGTTTGTGCTCACGCTTATTCTGTTGCATATTTCCTCTACTAGTTGTACTATATAAAACTAAAAACTTCTGTGATTCTGTCATTGTATGCTGATAATGTAGTGTTTGACCAGTATCTGTTTCTTATTACCCTTGTATCTTTGCAGAGAGTTCAGGAAGAGGTACAGAAGAGAAAGGTACAGTGTCTCAGCTTCCACGATAGAAAAGACGAGAAGTACAGGTTTATGAATGTAGCAGGACATGAACAGTTTCATGAATCCCTCATAGCAGCTAAGCAGATACCAAGGTGCCTTCCTCGTGAATGTGAATGGGATCTGCCAAGTTATCCTTCCAGAACACTGGAGCAGGGTTTGAATGTTCTCCCCCATTTCACAACACAGCCGAAACTTCTACATGATTCCGTCTATGAGGAGCCAATTTGAACAGTAGAGGGTAAACCATAAATTCTGATAGAGTAGCATCAAACGTTCTTCCTCGTCTCCTTTTTTCTGTATCAAATAATGCTTACTGTAGAAATGTACTTGCGCAATTGCAGTCTGTGTCCTGCATCTTTGGATTAATGTAGAACGGCAAAATGTGGCTCCTAAACTTGCTTTGATCAGAAAGAACAGGAATGCCTTTTGCCAAAGGAATTCCACTCTTTTGGCCTATTACAAGATTCCTCATGTCTCAAAATTTACAAGGTTGACAACTGACAACCTCTAACTTCATGCAATAGCGCTTAGGATATTCGTAAGCCGTGGCAGAGAAAACTGACGGGATACGGCAACCTCAATGTTAGGCAATGCAGGGAAAACTGACGTGAGACGGTAGTCTCAAGGGTACTTGTTTCTTATTATCGGTTGTATACAACTATGTCTACAAATATGGTACTTTAAACCTTTGAGATAAGTAGCAAGATATCAACAGAGATTCTCAGCTACATATGTCTTTATTTATTTTTACGGTACACATTTACACTTTAGACTCACTTTTTGATTGAATTTTTGCATCTTCACTGTCTAGTTTGTAGGCACTAATTTGTAGATCATCTCTGTAAAATTTGAACAAATTTGATTATTATTATTAAGGCACTCAAATTCGAATAAAACAATGAACATGCATAATTCTGTCGAACTTAAACCGTTCATGTTTATAGTTGAAAAACACAGTTTTTTGTGTCTTAACGATTAACAAATTGGCTGAAATTTTGCAGAGATGGTCTACACATTGCTTATTAAACACATTCTCTCCTTCCTTCCAACAAAAGATGCTATCCAAACAAGCATTCTGTCTAAAAGATGAGAATACCTATGGACAACACTTATTGAACTTGATTATATACAATGGATGAATGTGTAGGAAAAATGATAGAAATAAAAGATTTTTTGTAATCATTTTGATATTTAAAGGTGAATGAAAATAGTCACCAAAGTAATGCATGTAATGGTTGATCTTTCAACTTGTCTTTTGATTTTTATAACAATATGAATCAATGACATAGTAGTTAGCTAATGAAAGGCTGTAACCTCATTCATGACATTCAATTTTTCCTCCAATCCTACCAATATAAATAGGTGACTTCATCCCTCATTCTAAACACACAAACTCAAAGCATCTCTCCTTACTTGAGTTCTCTCTCTCCCTCTCTAAGTTGTGTTCTGGTGATAGACGAAGCTACTTCAAGTTCGTTCAGTGTCCTTAGTAGCAGTGCAGTTTCAAGGGACAAGCAGTCGTTGTATCTTGGGAGACAAGTGTCATCAAACCTTTGCACCGAAGAGAAAACATAATTTGTCTTAAGGAAAGTGTGTGAGACACACGACTCGACTTCCTTCAACATCCTTCTATCCTTAAATCTGAGTTGGTAACATTGGTGTTCATCATCATATTTGTATTATGAGTTTTTAGTTATAATTATTTATTTAATTATAATAAATTTATGTTATTATATATTTATAATATTTGACATGTTTTCTAACAATAAAACAAAATCTTCCTTTGTGACGGCTGTGAATAGAGCACTAATTCTTCATGGCCCTGCTGATCTGAAGGAATTTAAGCTGTTGTTTATTGGGTGGGAGCAGCAAGATGATGCATCTCGTGTTAATCGGTGGATCACTGTCATGCTAAGACGCAATGTTGAAGAACTTATACTTTCCCTGTTTAACTTTAAGGAGCTTTCACTGCCTCGTTCTTTATTTACTTCTGCAAGACTTGCGTGCTTGGACATAGGTGCGCCCGTATTTTCAAAGTTCCCTCTACTGTTAGTCTGTCAAGTTTAAGGACCTTGAGACTTGAATGGGTAGTGTTTTCTGAAGACTGCTCAACCCAGCAAGCTGTTTTCAGGTTGTCCAGTCCTTGAGGATTTATCATTACAAAGCTGCAGTTGGGGAGATTGCAAGTTCGTGAGTATTTGTGCCCCGAAGCTTTTGAGTTTGGAAATTGTCAAAGATTCTGGAGTATATCCGAAAGATGGTTGCCAGATAACGGTATTTGGTGCTAGTCTCACATACTTTTATTACTCTGGTGGATCCTGAAATCACTATTGCTTCAATAACTCATCAGTAAAGGAGGCTCATATTTTGCATTGTTCCGATGAGATGTCAAGGCATGTAAGTTATGGGTTTATTAGGCTTCTTTGAGGACTATCTAGTGTGTAGACCCTAGTTACCATTTCTGATACCTTTCAGGTATGTATCGTCCATTATTAATTATAAATAATATAATTTGATCTATTAATTTCCATTACAGATTATCAGATTGCATGTCTTCCATAGACTATTTATGCCAGTATTAGTAATGGCCTGTTTATATTTATTTGGTCCTGAAGATTGCTTCGTTTCGATCATTTAGGTGGTTCTCTCTCATGCAACAGAACTGCTACCACTTTGAAATTCGAAGCGGGGGAAGTAGTTCCCTTTAACAAAGCAGTATTGAGGATGATCGAAAACTGTCCTTGTCTTCAAACTCTGATATTCCTTAGGGTAACTTCACCTACATAATTTTTCTTTTCTGTTGTGTTTTTTTGGTTTTGATCACATTGCTAATCTTTGATGTTTCAGGGGATTTCCTTGTCTTTAGATGACACTATTGATGATGGGATGTTGGAGTCACTGCCTCCATGTTTCCGAACTAGTCTTAAACTGATTGAAGTTCATGAATTCTACGGAGAGGAAAATGATCTTTGTGCAATAAAGATTCTGCTAAAGAATCCAATGGTTTTGGAGAAGGTGATCTTAACTTGCGGGGACCCGACGACCAGAGAGGTCTTCTTTCCTTAACAAGCAACTATCGGATCTCCCAAAAGCGTCAGAAAGCTGTGAATTTGTTCTTGTTTGATCCCTTTGGTTACTGTCTTAAAGTCGTAGTTTCAGACTTCATTGCCTTCCTTTTAAACTGTTGTGTGACACGGACCAAGTGTTGTTTTATTGATTTACTTTGAATAATTCTTGTTCTCAGAATACTGGTTATGAGGAGTTGGTAGCTTTTACCTATTCTGTAGGAGTATCCCTTCTGTTAAGAAATCTGTTGGTACTTCAGTCTTCAAAAATTCAACTTAGGCAGGCAGGACCGCAGGACATCCAAGTAGAACTTTTCATCCAATTCCAGTATTATACACAACAAAGTTACCACGTTTTGTCGCAGTAGCTCTGTTTTTTGTGTAGCCTTTGTCGTATTCTGCTAATTTGGAGGGAAAATTCCTCAAAAGTTTTGAGGCTCCGGCCCTTTTCAGAAGTCAATGGTCAAATATTACACTTACCCTTCTTTTCATCACGACTTTAGAAACCGCTGCCTCCATTCCAGTGAGTTTGATCTCTTTGGTTATGGAACTTTTCGTGATTTAGAGCAAGTGGGTTTTCTGGGTCTTGCTTCATTTTGTTATATTTTCTGTGTGCTTCATTCTACTGCTTCATTTATCTTTGTTTCTTCTTTGGTTTTTTGTTTGATCCAGGAACTACACATTCACTTGAGGTAGCCAGTAAACTTTGAGATCATATATTTCTGAGTAGAATCTAACTGAAGGTGACTGCAAATTTAACTTCAAACTTACTGAAGTGAGTTGTTTTGCATGCCCAGATTGGCAGTCCATGACACAATCCCAATTGGCGTCCAATTGAGAAAGCCAAACCCTGCAAGATGTTGATTGACACATACCTCAAATGCCCAAAGATCACTGATTGTTAATCTGTCAAGACAACAAACTTCTGATCAGTATTTGGAATTTACAGTTCAAACAATACCCATCTTAATAAACCAAACAAACCCAAAGTTGAAGAAGAAACAAACATAGAGAATCCAAAACCCAAAAGATAAAGAAAACAGAGATGGATTTGGTGTAAATACCAAAGCTCCTCCTCCTGCAAAGCTCAAATCTTCAGAACCTTATCACTTTCTCTCTTTCTCAATGAATATGTTAGGAAGGATCTGGAAGTTCTCCTAGATCATTACTGGAAGTTCTCCTAGAGTCACTAGGAAACCTCGATTTTTCTGTTTGTTTTCTTTCGGGTTGTTGAGACTCATTAAACACAGCGTTTAGTTTGTTTTGGGCTGAGGATCGGTCACTGCCACCTCGGTTGGCGTGTGATGTGATCGTCCAGTGACAGTGCCTCAAAGCCGGTTATTTAGCTTGGCTGTTTGTAAGAAAGTGACAGGCTGGTTTTGTTAATTGATTTTCAGTATTTGTTCTTCATTTATTCGTCTTTATTTCATCTGCAATTTTCTTTTGAATTCATCAACATCCCTTGATCCAATGAGTGAGGGTTGAGCCCTAACAATCTGGTATCAGAGCATTCGATTCGGAGGCCACCATGACTAAAAAGATTGGAGGTGGAACGTCTAATGCGCCAACCCAGGATCCAATTACGTAGCAGCAAGCTGAGGTGGGAGGGTCGCACATGGAGGTCGATCTTTAGCACCACCGTGATGAGACAACGGCCCAGCTTACTGTGATGCAGGAAACAGTGGTTAATTTACAACAGGAAGTAACGTCCATCAAAGCTAAGCTACTAGCAGAGATGAGGTTACTGTTGTGTGAATCGAGGTCCAGTACTACCACTCCAGTGGTAGGTCAGGGACCTAAGGACTACCTGGCAAGCATGAACTCTCAGGTTAACACCGGATCCAGAGAAGTATCTGTCAACCAAATCGGGGAGGATGAAGCTTCGACAGCGGCGGAGGCGGTCATACCATCCACAGCGCCACTGGTGGATCCTTCAACGCAGGGGAGTACGTATGATAAACCCATTTCAGCTGCTAATACCTTGCAATATCATGAACTAGCGCATAATGAAGTAATCCTAGGAGTTAACCTTGATACTATTGGAGGCTCAAATAATACAGTTAGGGTTGATAAGGGTAGAACTGCTATCCCAGTATATAACTGTTCTAAGACAATGGGAACTACTGTGCCTTTGGTTGATATGAATGGAGGGTCAAGAGTAGGAATTTTTGGGACTGTTAGCTCTTTGCCTACAGCACAACATTACTATCAGACTAGCAATACTGGAGCAACTTCATTGAATTATCATGCAGGGACCTCAGCTACAAATCACTTGAATCAGAACCATCTAGCTATGGGATTTGCACCTACATCCCATGTTAGCTTTAGTGATCCTGCAGTGGTGCAATTACAACCTCAGGGTCCCCAACACATAATGCCATACCATACATATCCTCAATATTATACCACTGGTCCTTACTCCAATACATACCCACATGCATACACACCACCATATCCCACTGGTCCTTACTCCAGTACATACCCATAGGCATACACACCACCATGCCCCATTGGTCCCTACTCTAGTTCATATTCTCAACCATATACACCGTTGTACACCACTTGTCCTTACTCTAGTCCATACACACAGCCTAGTATGGCAGTGGCCACTAGTATAAACCAAACTTATATGCCATTTTTACCTAGTCAGGCATTTCAACCAGCTAGTGGGATAAGGATACAAGTGCCTGCATCATATACATCTCACCAGTGTTCTAAAACTCGGCCTAGTCGGCCGAGTACTCGGTGAGTACTCATTAGTCGGCGTCCTCCTGAGGCGATTTTAAGAAAATCAGAGTACAAAGTAGGCCGGAAGAAAATTGGCCGCTTAGTCGGCCCAACTCGGAAAAAATCGGCTCAACTCGGTAAAAAATCGGCCCAACTCGGTAAAAAAATTGGTCTAACTCGGAAAAAATCGGCTAACTCGGAAAAAATAGGCCAAACTCGGCATTTTATTGACTATTTTTATTATTTTGGACATTATATTACCTTTTAAAAAATTATATTTAATTATATGTTTTAAAAATAAATCCAAAAATTAAAAACCGAGCACTCCCCGACTACTCCTCTACTCGCTAGTCCCCGACCGACCGGCCGACCGACTAGCGACTAACGACTTTTAAAACCTTGCATCTCACACCAGCAATTGTTCACAGAACAGCCAACACCCTCCCAATCCCAATTATGCACCACACTCTCTAACAGGACAACAGCTCAGCACAGACTCTACCTTACCTACAATTAGACAAATGAGGTTGGAGTTAGCTAATTTCAGTGGAGGAGACCCTGTCGAGTGGTTGAACAAGGCTGAAAGGATATTTGAGTTATACCAGATTGCTGAGGATAAGAAGCTGACAATTGGAATTCTGCATTTAACTGATAAAGCAGCTGATAGGTGGCAAACATTCAAGGGTGAGTTCCCTCAGACTTGACAAGGGCTATCTAAGCTCTTGATGAGAGAGTTTGGAAGGTATAACACTGCAGATTATCAAACAGCGTTGACAAGGTTAAATCAAGTTGCAAGTGTGGATGATTATATGGAACAGTTTACTAGGTTGTCAAAGAGATCCGAAGGCTTTACACAACAAATGTTGTTGTCATTCTTCATTGGAGGACTAAAGAGTGGAATAAGAGCTGATGTGAAGGCTCACAAGCCAAAATCATTGTATGAAGCTTGTGAACTTGCAAAAATTTTTGAGGAAAAGGAGTTGACTATGAGGGCAGCCTTTAAGGCCAGCTAGTAGATGAGAAGTAACAATTTTGGTAAAGCTTAGTTTAACAGCCAGCCCTCAAAGCCAGCAGGTCTAGCAGGAACTCACATGTGACAAATTCCAAATGGGACAACAGGGAAGCTAAATAACAAGAGTTTGAATGTAGCAACTGTAAAGGATAAATACCATATCCGTGTGGTGGATGAGCTGATAGATGAAGTACATGGAGCTACCATTTTTACCAAAATGGATTTGAGATCAAGGTATCATCAAATAAGGATGTGTGAAGAGGACATCAAGAAGACAACCTTTAGGACTCACTCTGGACATTATGAATTTTTAGTGATGGCTTTTGGCTTAACCAATGCACCTGCTACCTTTCAATCAACAATGAATGAAATTTTGAGAGACTTGTTGAGGAAGGGAGTTTTGGTGTTCTTTGATGACATACTGGTTTATAGTGTTTATCTTGAGGAACACTTGGTTTTATTGAGCAAGGTATTTGAAAGATTGAAGACTCATTGCTTGAAGATCAAGAAAAGTAAATATAGTTTTGGGGTATCACAGGTAGAATATCTTGGACACATTATAGGAGCTCAGGGGGTGGCTGTGGATCCAGCCTAGATAGAGAGCATCAAGCAGTGGAAAAAAACAAATACTCTCAAGGGCCTGAGAGGCTTCCTGGGATTGGCTGGCTATTACAGGAAATATGTGAGACACTTTGGCACTATAGCCAAGTCCTTGACTGACATGTTGAAGAAAAATAGTTACAGGTGAAATGATGAATCTGTGGCCTCCTTTGAATCCTTGAAGCAAGCTTTAATCTCTACACCTGTGCTAGCTGTCCCTGATTTTTCTAAGGAGTTCACTATAGAGTGTGATGCATCAGACAAAGGAATAGGCGCTGTGCTAACTCAAGAGGGGCATCCTATTGCGTACCTGAGTAAAGCTTTAGCCCCTAAGCATACTACACTAACAGTGTATGCAGTGGTGTCTCCTTAGCCCCTAGACAAGGAGATGATGACAGTGGTGTTTGCAGTCCAACATTAGAGACCTTACCTGGTAGGGAGACATTTCCAGATTTATATTGATCACAAGACCATTGAGCACTTTTTAAAACAGAAGATTACTACCCCAGCGCAACAAAAATGTCTACTGAAGTTAATGGGATACAATTACTCCATCAAGTCCAGAGCAGGTAAAAACAATGCATCTCCTGATGCTCTTTCTGGACAGCTAAAACTGTCAGCTATTACTGGAACATCTCAACCAGTTCACAGGTATGTGGAGGTCATATTCAAAGACTGTCTACAAGATTCAGCAGCCAAGGCTAAAGTAATGGAGCTTCAACAAGGAACTTCAACACAACAACACTATGTTTTAGAGGGAAACAAGTTGTACTATAGAGGCAGGGTGTATGTCCCACATTTTGGGAGTTGGAGGGAAAAGATTATGCAGAAATTTCATGAAGGATTGGTGGGGGACATGCTGGATGAACTAGAGCATATCACAAAGTACAGAGGACCTTTGCATGGCCTAGAATGCTTAAGGACATAAAGGACTTCATTGCTCAATGTCATACCTGTCAATTAAACCATTCTGAGACTGTAACTCCACCAGGATTACTACAACCTAACCCCATTCCTAAGGCAGCTTGGACAAGCATTTCTTTAGACTTCATTGATGGTCTGCCTAATTCAGAGGGACATACTGTGATTTGGGTGGTAGTAGACAAGCTAACCAAGTATGCTCATTTCATCTCCATGACACATCCTTACACAGCAACTTCTGTAGCTAAGTTGTTTGTCAAAGAAATTTTTAAATTACATGGATTGCCTGAGCACATAATCTCATACAGAGACCCTGTGTTCGTAAGTCTGTTCTGGGAGACATTCTTCAAGCTGCAAAGAACCAAGCTAGATAAGTCTTCAGCTTACCACCCCCAAACTGATGGGCAAACAGAAAATTTAAATAGAACCCTGGAACAGTATTTGAGATGCGCAGTTAGGGAGAAACCACATACTTGGAGTCAAGTTTTGCCTTGGGCAGAATGGTGGTATAATACAGCTTACCATTCAGCCATCAAAATGAGTCCATTTCAGGCCTTGTATGGATACCAACCTCCTACAGTAGTGCCATATCTACCTGGTTCAACAACAGTGGACAAAGTGGATCAACAGCTCAGGACAAGGGATGAATTGTTGGCTGTTCTCAAGAAAAACTTGTCCTTGACACAGGCAAGGATGAAGAGCTTCTATGATAAGAAACACACTGAAAGGGAATTTATGGTAGGAGACTGGGTTTACCTGAAACTTCATCACTATAAACAGCAGTCCATGCTATAACATGGCTGGAACAAGCTCTCACCTAGGTATTTTGGACCCTTTCTCATATTGGAAAAGATTGGGAATGTAGCTTACAGGCTGCAGTTACCACTTACTGCTAGAGTGCATAATGTTTTTCATGTGAGCTTGTTGAAGAAGAAAGTTAGGGATAAGGTACAGATTTCCCCTCAGTTACCACCTGTATTGGACCCTACTAACCCTAAGTGGAAACCTGTAGATGTTCTAGACAGAATGATGTTTAAGAAGAAGGGAGCTACGGGAACAAAATGGTTGGTTCAATGGAAGGGCACTGCTGCTGATGAAGCCACTTGGGAGGATGCAGACGTGATCAAGCTATGATTTCCAGATTTTGACCCTAACAGGAGTGAGCCTATAGCTGCTGGAGTGCTGGTCCGTGATCAAACTTGAGGGCAAGTTTATTTGGAGGGGGCATGATTCTTAGGAAGGATCTGGAAGTTCTCCTAGAGTCACTACTGGAAGTTCTCCTAAAGTCACTAGGAAACCTCTATTTTTCTGTTTGTTTTCTTTCAGGCTGTTGAGACTCATTAAACGCAACGTTTAGTTTGTTTTAGGCTGAGGATCGGTCACTACCACCTCGGTTGGCATGTGTTGTGATCATCCAGTGTCGACTCAACACGTGGCGACTGTGACAGCGCCTCAAAGCCAGCTATTTAGCTTGGCTGTTTGTAAGAAAGGGACAGGCTAGTTTTGTTAATTGATTTTCAGTATTTGTTCTTCATTTATTCGTCTTTATTTTATCTGCAATTTTCCTTTGAATTCATCAACATCCCTTGTGTTTATGGAAACCCGCGAACTCTTGACAGTGCATACATCCCACCCATTGCCCACCCTAACCCAAATCCACAAATTATCCATCTCTCCAATCCTTTATTTATTCACAATCTTTCAGGACCTCCTCCACCTCCAGAGCCGGTGTTAAATCAACCACTTCCCCGAGCCGATGCTCAGACCCGGCTTCTCTTACAGTTAACGCAAACTGTGACGCAACTTGAGCAGCGTCTTAACTCGGGAACATGACCATTGCAATACCAACCCTTTATTACCCGCGCAAGCCCATTCTCCACCCGGGTTCAAGCAAATAAAAAGCCACCAGAAGCAAAGCCATTCAAAATCAAGAAATTTGCCGGAACGGGCTGCCCATATGCACACCTAGAGTTGTTCCAGTCTCAGTTGGATTCAACCCGGTTCACGGATGCCCAAGCATGCCATGCTTTTCAGGAAACACTCAGTGAGGAGGCATTGAGTTGGTTCCTCAAGTTACCGGCTTTGTCAATAGAAACCTATGGTCAGCTGACACAGAAGTTCCTTTCCCGGTTTATCCTGCTGTCAAGTGCCAACCGAAGCACCACTTCATTATTCAAAGTCCAGCAAAGGGATGATGAGAGCTTGAAAGTCTTTGTAACCCGTTGGCTATCCACGACTTCCAAATGTGGGCACTTGGATGAGTCAGTGGCATCAGAGGCGTTCTTGCAGGCGCTCAAGCCAACCCGCTTTGTGGTGGAGCTCAGGAAGCAGCGATTCAGGTGTTACGAAGATTTGATTAATGAAGTAACTCGGCAAGCCAGCGAGCTGATAGATGGAAAAATGAAGGGCAGAATAAGAGTGGCCAGGGATACTACGGCAAAAGTTCAAACAGACCAAGGGAGAAACCGAGAGAGGCTCCATACCCAAGACATCCAGCCCGGGAGGAAAAAACCACTTACATCCCTCGATATGAAGTGTTGACCAACTTGACTGTCTCCTATGAAGAAATTTGGAACCGCCATAGGAATGACATTCCCCCGGCTCCAAAACGGAAGTTTCCCAAAAGGGCAGGGCCAGACAACGGGCAACATTGTGCCTATCACAACGAGTCTGGCCACACTACCGACCGGTGCTTTACCCTTCGAAACAACATTGAATATATGATTCAGAACGGCAAGCTACAGCAGTATAAGTCACCTGCTACAGGTGTCAACCTGATTGAAGTATATGGGGAGATAATGACGATTCACGGGGGTGGCACCCAAGGAGTGTCAGGTCACCGGGCCAAAAGACTTTGCCCAAGAGGCCCGGAGTTAGAGATAATGCAGCTTCGTCAGGAATGCCGCAAAGAACTGGTTCCTTGGGATACCGTGTCATTTTCTCAGTCTGAAGACACGTTGAAAATGCATCATAATGATCCTTTCATTATTACTCTTCAGATTGACCATTGGCGAACTCGGAGGGTTCTAATAGACACGGGAGCCGCTGTCAGCGTCATGTTCAGCAGTTGCTATAAGGGGTTTAAAAGAGGAAGAGATAAGCTCTATAGGAACCATGAGCCATTGATCAGTTTTTCAGGTGAGACAACTCAACCGTTGGGGTCAGATCAGCTAACGGTTACAGTTGGAACCGGGCACCAGTCCACAAGAATTGTGGTTCCCTTCATAATCGTGGACTGCCCATCATCCTACAATGCCATACTTGGGAGAGATGCTCTTTGGGGCCTACAGAGTTTTATAGCGGGTCATATGCTGCTTATGAAGGTACCTACACCCGGGGGCTGGGTTACAATTCGCGGAGACCAAGAAGCCGCTGTCAGATGCAACGCGATAGCAACAGCTCAGTCCCAGCATGAGATGTTTTCAGCCGGTTTTCCCTTATCCCCATTTGACAAACCCGATGACCCGGATTCTTTGCCCATCAGTAAGACGGCGCAAAAGAAGAGCCAGAAGTATCCTGCCAAGTTCCCCCGGCCAGCCCCAATCGAAACAACAGAATGGATTCAGATTTCAAAAGAATACCCGGAGAGGAAGATTTGCATTGGCACAGGCCTTGACCTAGAGGTCAGAACCCGGATGATTGAGCTGCTAACCCGGAAACAGAAGGTGTTTGCATGGTCATATGCAGACATGCCCGGGATTTCTCCAGAGGTTATGACAATTCCCTCAATATTATCTCGGGTATTAAACCGGTAAGACAAAAGCGTCGTGCATTTTGTGCAGAGAAGTACAAGGCCATTCAAGCAGAAGTTAAACGTCTTAAGGACATCGGGTTCATCGCAGATGCTACATACCCGGATTGGTTGGCCAATGTGGTGATGGTCAGGAAGGCAAACGGAAAGTGGATGATGTGCGAGGATTACACAGATCTGAATAAGGCTTGCTCGAAGGATAGTTTTCCCCTCCCAAAGATTGATCAACTGGTGGATTCAACCGCGGGCCACCCCCAGTTGAGTTTCATAGATGCATACTCGGGGTTTAACCAGGTTCCGATGGATCCCGCGGATCAACAGCACACATCTTTTACAACGGACAAGGGGATGTATTACTACAAAGTGATGCCTTTCGGACTCCGGAATGCAGGAGCCACATTCCAGCGTCTAGTAGTGGGCATGTTTGCGAACCAACTCAGGGATACTATGGAGGTTTATATAGATGATATGTTGGTCAAGAGCCGGGAAACAAGTAAACACCTGGATGACTTGGAGACCGTTATTGACATTGCCTTGAGCAAAGGAATGAGATTAAACCCGGAGAAGTGTGTGTTCGGTGTTTCAGGAGGAAAGTTTCTCGGGTTTATGGTCAGCGCTCGGGGAATTGAAGCAAACCCCGACAAAGTTCAAGCCGTTTTGGCCATGGAACCACCAAAAACCAGGAATGAAGTCCAGAAACTTACTGGCAGGCTGGTAGCCTTATCCCGGTTTATATCCAGGTTAACAGATAAATGTGCCCCCTTCTTCAAAATTTTCAAGAGTCAACACCGCGAGCGGATTACATGGCAGGAAGAGCACAATCAAGCTTTTGAAAAGTTGAAGGAATACTTGGCATCAGTTCCTTCCTTATCCAGACCTAACCCGGGGGAAATACTCTATCTATACCTGGCCGTATCTCAAACGGCTGTAAGCTGTGCCTTGGTAAGAAAGCCAGAGTCTGAAGAACTGCCGGTCTACTATACTGGAAAAGGATTCAATGATCCTGAAACTCGTTATCCAGATATTGAGAAACTGGCCCTGGCCTTGGTGGTAGCAGCAAGAAAGTTAAGACCCTATTTTCAGGCACATTCTATCCATGTGCTCACCAACCAACCACTACGGCAGGTTCTGCAAAAGCCGGAGGCTTCAGGAAGATTGGTCAAGTGGGCAATTGAGTTGGGGGAACATGACTTGCGCTTTAAACTGCGCACGGCAATCAAAGGGCAGGCAGCAGCAGACTTCATTGCCGAGTTAATCCCAGCAGATTCCTCAGTTGCTGAAACTCTTCCTACAGAAGCTGAACCGGAGAGTTGGCAAATATTTGTAGATGGATCAGTCAATCAGAGGCAGTGTGGAGCAGGAATTGCATTGGTGGACCCGGAGGGTAACATGTTCGATTATGCTTTACGCTTTAACTTCAAAGCGTCAAACAACACGGCTGAGTACGAAGCCTTAATCAAAGGGCTCCAACTCGCTAAAGATATGGGCGCCCGGCATCTCCGCATATTGAGTGATTCACAACTGGTAGTGCAGCAGGTTAACGGCGGATTTCAGGCAAAGGAGGCACATCTTTCCTCCTATCAAAAGTTAGCGGCTTTCTTGCTTGAAAAATTTGACACCTTTGAGATTACTCAGATACCGAGGCAGCAGAATGTGAGAGCAGATACTCTGGCTAGGATTGCAACAGGGGAAGATCCCAATGCCGAGTTTAAAGGCTTACTAGTCGAGACGTTGGAGAAACCAAGTATCTCACTCTCCTTTTCTGAGATTTTCGCAGTGGAAGCAAAGCCGCCACCATCTTGGATGGATGAGTTCATTAACTTCATCCAACATGGAACCCTACCTGAGGACCCGGTAGCGGCCAAACGACTACGGGTTCGAGAGGCACAGTATAGTACCCGTGATGGGAAACTGTATCGACGAGGACATACTTTCCCTGATTTGAAGTGTATTACACCCGAGGAGGGAGACCGGGTTTTGCAGTCACTTCATAGCGGGGTATGTGGAAATCACTTTGGAACCCGTAACCTGGCTTTCAAAACCCTCAGAATGGGATATTACTGGCCTTCTCTGGAACAGGATGCCAGAGTCGTGGTAGATTCCTGTCTTCAATGTCACCGGTTTGCAACCTTTCCCCAGGCCCCATCGGTCCCATTATCAGTAATCATTTCTCCATATCCATTTTGCATGTGGGGGATTGATTTCATTGGACCTCTACCCACAGCTCCGGGACAGCTCAAACACGCCATTGTCTCAGTGGACTATAATTTCAAGTGGATAGAAGCTCAACCCCTGGCTCGGATCACAACCGCAAATGTTAAGAAATTCCTCTGGAACAATGTCTTTTGCCGGTTTGGAATTCCGGAGACGTTTATCACAGATAACGGGACGCAGTTTGACAATGACGAGTTCCGGGAATTCTTACATTCCAATGGGACAAAGGTGCTATATGCCTCCCCCGCACACCCGCAGACTAATGGACAAACTGAAGCTGTTAACAAGCTAATCAAGCAAGTTCTGAAAAAGAAGCTGGAGGACGCAAAGGGTTTATGGGCTGAGAAACTTCCAGAGGTTTTGTGGGCACTTAGAACAACTCCGACAGAAGCCAATGGGGAGAGCCCATTTTTCATGACCTTTGGCTCTGAGGCAGTGATCCCGGTAGAGATGGAAGTCCCGAGTGACTGGGTACAACTGTTTGACAGGGAAACCAATAATGAAGGCATTCGCCTTAACTTGGACCTCCTGGAGGAACGCCGGGAGCGTGCACATCTCCGAAATATCAACAAGAAGCAAAAAGTGGCCAAACATTACAATTCCCGGGTTATCAAGCGCCCACTCAAACTCGGGGATTGGGTAATGAAGGAAGTTATCCCTAAGCCAACCGGGTTGAAAGCTCAATGGGAGGGTCCATATGAAATTGTTGAAGTCGTGGGTCCGGCAACGTTTTACATCAGGGGTATAGATGGAGTTACGCTTCCACGACCATGGAACGCCCAACATCTACATCTTTTCCCCAAATAGGTAACAAGTTATCTATGAATGTCCAAATTTATTATCTATGATGTTATATATAAAGTCTTTCAGGCCCACTGCATAAAACCCCTACCGGGTTATGTTTATCAAACAGTTTGTTGAGTGAATGCAGCCTTTAGCGGCCCTACTTGTATGCCTAACTCGCCAATCTCCGATAATCTCCGGTCTACAAGACGTGAAATATTGCAAGCCTTAACGGCCTTATTTCACTGTCAAACTCGCCAATCTCCGATAATCTCCGGTCTACAAGACGTGAAATATTGCAAGCCTTAATGGCCTTATTTCACTGTCAAACTCGCCAATCTCCGATAATCTCCGGTCTACAAGACGTGAAATATTGCAAGCCTTAACGGCCTTATTTCACTGTCAAACTCGCCAATCTCCGATAATCTCCGGTCTACAAGACGTGAAATATTGCAAGCCTTAAGGGCCTTATTTCACTGTCAAACTCGCCAATCTCCGATAATCTCTGGTAATCTCCTTAACTTGAAATATTGAAAGCCTTTCACGGCCTTATTTCAGTCTTTGAAAGTCCTAACGGACCCGTACAGCCCTAACGGCACTATTTTTTATTAACATGCCAAACCGGCAATATGCGTACATTTTGTCAACACTTGTATATTATGCATCACATTACCGTGTTATTTGACAGGAAGCCCTAACGGACCGGTAAAGCCCTACCGGGCCTATTGTTATTTTATGACGATAACATGCCAGACCGGCATTATGTGTAAATTTTGTCTACACTTGTGAGATATGCATCAACTTAACGTGTTATTTTACAGGGAAAAAGAGTGTTATAGAAAGACATTCCCCCGCAAGGCCTTAGCGGCCCATGGAAGTCCTAACGGACCCGTATATCCTAGCGGCACTATCTTTATTTACATGTCAAACCGGCTTTATGTGTAAATTTTTATACTATGCATCAGGTTACCGTGTTATTTCACAGGAAGAGTTATGCGAAGGAAAAGCTTGATTACTTCAAAAAGATCAATTACAAAAAGTAGCAAACCGCTACAAGTAAAGTCTAATCTATAAAAGCAAAAACAAAAATACTTAAGGCTCCAGTTCATGGCGCTGCAGACCCGCTACCCCCGCCAGTGCTCGAGCCGCCACGTCCTCCCCGGGGCTGTATGATAAACTGTCCCCTACGGAGCGGTGGCCGGTTTCGAGGACCACCGACAATCCCACCACGGGAAGTACCTCTCCGGGTTGCTGAAGAACGAACCGGGGGACTCCGAGCCGAGTTTGCAGGAGCCCTAGGGTTTGCAGCCATGGCAGGAGTCGACCGGGAGGTGCCTGCAGCCTCGTCGGGTCTGACATGACCTTGGTGACCGTCATACCCGGCTTTGTCGAGCCAGCCTTGGCGAATCCCGGCGCTAACAATTTCGGCTCGAGCCTCAGCCCTTGCCGACCGCAGCTTCAGTTCAAACTCGGGACTCGCTAGAAACTCGGAGACAGCAGAGTCCCTGGCCCGGGAAACAGCCTGCACCAACTCTCCTTTCTGCTGCTCCAGAGAAGTCACTTGTTGCTGCAAGGCTTGATTCTGCTGAGTCAGCTGAGCAATGGCGGCATCTTGAGCACACCGGTCCTCCCGGTGACCCTCGACGACTCTCTCAAACTCCGAGTTCTTGGCCACCAAGTCTGCTATTTGTTCTTCTGCCTTGGCCAACTCCGCCCACGACGCGACAGCTGATGCGCTTGCTTCTTCCCGGACCCGAGCCAGGCATTCTTCGCTCGCGGTCACCTGGTCCCGGGCCGCCCGGAGGTCGTCCCTGAGCACTCTCTCTCTCTCGGGGATGCCTTCGTTTATGAGCCGGTCAGTTGCCAAGTACGACATCCTGACAGCCTACATAAAACAAATAACGGGTTAGTATTCAAAAAAAAAAACAGGTTAGGGAAGAAAAAAAACTTACCCGCATCAGTTTCTCCTGTGTCCTCCGGGCTACAATCAACGGGTCCTCATGCTCCAGGACATAGGAGTTGGCGGCACAATTCTTCAAGTCCGCTACCATCCTCTGGATGGCCACGTCCACCATTCCCCCGCTCGCCAACTCCCCCATTATCTCATCAGTGTCCCGGTGCTTTTTTCTCTCCCTCCTCTCTTTCCTCTCTTTCCTTCTCTTCCTCCTCTCGGACTTCGCCGAGCTGGATGCCTCCCGGGTGCGCTTGCGAGAGGGAACGGGCTCCACTTCGTGAACTTCGTCACTCCCGTCACTCCCCTCCGGGTTCTCACTCCCTACCACCCTTTCCAACCCTCCAACCTCTTCACCCCCGTCGTTATCCTCTTCGGTAAACTCCTCCTCACCCGGGAGAACAGATGAGGGAACTGCGCTCATCACCGGCTCCTCGAACTCCACCTCTTCCTCTGTCAAGGGGAACTCAGTCACCGGGTCTTCCGCCACCTCCTCTGCGGGGTTCCCCACAATCTCCTCATCCAACTCCTGGTACACCTCCGTGCCGAGTACCTCAGCCAGGTACCCGGGGATCTCATTGAAGTGTAACGTGTCCACGAGGAATTTCTCAGTATCCCCTTGCTCTGCTTCTAGGCGCAGGAAAGCCGCTTTCGTGGTCAGGTTAACATCGTATAGTTGGCCATCCGTTGCTTGTGTCCGGATCCCGGCCCAAACAGCCTTATCTTCAAACCCGTCGTATATTCCCGGGTTCTTCCGCTTGGTAAACTCCATCGGAAGAAGGGCTGCAGAAAAACATATAGCCCATTACACAAGAACATTTGACAACAAAAGTTGGAGGGATACGAGACAAACCTGGGAGCTCCATCAACCGGCATCTGCTGTACACATACAACCTACAAAGCCGGTATGAACTCCGGTCATCTTGACCCCGGAAGGCCCATAGCATCCTCCGGATCCTCTTCTCCATCACCGGCTCCAGAGGAATGTCAGGGACGTCTGCAACACAAAAACATAATTATAACCCGGGACGGAGAAAAGAAAGAAACCCTGGGGGAGAAGACTTACTCATCAGTTGTTGGAAATCGACCGGTACTTGGAGCTCGTAGTCCGGGTTTTGGAAGTTCCTTATTAAGAAACTTCTCTCCCTCCAAGTCCTGCTCACCGAAGATGGCAGGTCCTCGACGATCTTCTTGAAAACCGCTTTGGACTTCAGTTGGATGGTCCCGCTGAAACCCGCCTTCCGGGAGTACTCGGCCCGGTACATGGCGTGTACTCGGCCCGGTACATGGCATCTGCTGCTTCAACACCTTGTACATGACGTACAACCCGAGTAGCTGCCTCCACATGTTCGGGCCAACTTGCCCGATTGCGAAGTTGCTCGCAGCCAAGAGGTACTGCATCTCTACCTTTAGCGGGAGTGACAGGCCGCAGCGTAGCTGATACTCGTGGCACAGCGTCCACCCATCCCCGGGAGCGAAGAACTGGTCCTCGGGTTCTAGAGGCCGTATTTCAACAGACTCGGGGATTTTCCAGTTGCTCCTTAGCTCCACGATCTCCTCCGCTGTCAGTGAGTACCCGGGAGGGTCGAGAGCGGTCCCATCAGTGAAGGTTACAGACGCAAACTCGGGGACGTGAGTGTCCATTGCTTCGTTGGCCATCTGAAAAACACAAAAACACGGGGGCGTCAACAAAACCCAGGTAACCCGGCGCCACAAAGCTAAATTCCCACAGTAACGCAGAAACCCAGAAAACCTTCGTGGGAACCCAGAAACAGTACACAAAATCGTCCCAAAACACTCAAAAAGGAAGGAAGAAGAAACAATACCTTACTTATGAGGGATTGAGGGGGTTTTTGAGATCGATTTGAGTTGGGAAATCCAAAGAAACAGCGACAAAGAGAGCGAAAGCAAAAAGCACGAAAAAGTTATCGGTTTGGAAGGTGAGACAAAACTGTCACCCTCAACCCCTATTTATACAGTTAGGGGCGTGCACTAAAGGGACGTTTCAGTTTCTCGAGGGAAACGACACGTGTCACGCATGCCGCTTCACAAAACCGAAAAACTTTTCAGTTTCCCCCCACTACAACCCGGAGACGTAGAGAGCGTCTACGGGTTACGCTTGCGTACGGACTTGGGGGACTGGGCACCCCGGGTTTGGTTGCTAACTTTGTAACCCGGTAAAGAAAAGATTTTAAGTCCCCACCCAAGCGTACCCCTTGACTGAGGACTTGGGGGACTTGTTTATAGGTGGAACCTAATATTTCACTTTTACCGGGTTACAACTCAAGAAAGAACCTTCAAATGTCTGGTCAATTAGTAAATATGCGTTGTTTATTGTGCTTGAAGTGTTGTTTACAGGGTAAAAGCCCAATCAGATATGAGAAGCCACTCTGGGTCCTTTGTCAGGGCCCAGTTCATCATAAAGTTAAGGAAAAGCAAGGGAGTTTGTTCCCACATTGGAAAAGGACAAGGCAGGTTGCCTTTAATGCTACCATAAATACCAGCGTGGGCCTCCCGGTAAGACGACGCGCAACTTCTTGACTATTCTTGAGTTTTCTGCTTAATTGACAGTGTCTGACTTAAGCATCGAAGTGGCTTCCCTCAGTAAACCCGGGGACGCCTCTTTGACGTGTTTGTTCTTTACACAGGAAAACTCGGAGTACAGGGAAGTTCGCTATTTCTGGAGCCGTGTGACCCGCTAAAGGGACCACGAGTTTACCCGGAAACACCTTGATCCAGTGAGTGAGGGTTGAGCCCTAACAAAATAAGAGGAGAGATCATATTGATCAAATCAAACACCTTCTATATTAATCACCCAAAAATCGGACCAACCAAATTGAGCGACTCATAACCCATGATTCAAAATCCAAATAATAATAATAATTCAAAGGACGATGCTTACCTTCGGAAACTTGAAATCCAAAACGATTATTAGTTTGATCTTCACTCTCCTTCAGACTCTTTCTCCTCTGTAGTGGCTTATGACAAAACCAAAAGTCCAAAACGAAGGAAAAAAAATAGAAACGAAGGCAAGGGAAGAGACAGGCGGAGATGATAGAGACACGTGGAAGTAAATAGCTAACACCTGTCAGGTGAGAATTGTAAATAAATAGAGAAGCTGAGGGCAAAATCTAAACCCTTATAAACAGTAAACCGGCGCGAGGCCGCATAATATATAGTTAAATAGTCATTTAATTTTTTTTAGTAGAAGCAAACTATAATGGAATGGTGCTTATGTTTGTATTGTGATTTTGAGATTCAAAATATTTAAGATTGGATTATTTGTTAAATATATAATCATGTTGATATACATTCATTTAACTGCATTACATTAAGATATATAGACTTAGGTGAAGACCACATCCTACTGTAAGTACGTGGTTTTGAACAGACATGATCTGGTGAACATGTTTATTTCTAGATTCTACAGTGGTTTCTGCATTTTGATCGAGTTGAATGAATTTGGAGTATTCATATTGTTGTATGCGCACTTCAGTTGTTTGATTAAAATGTTTCCATATATAATCTGTATTTTGAATGATGGTTCGAGTGAGAGATTGTAAAATCATGATGTGAACTCATCATTACAGTGCAAATACTAATTCAAACAAATTTTGACTTAATAGAAACTATGTGTTAAACTTATCCTAATTACATATGGTTTCGTGTATATAGGGAATCCATTAATATTTGTGTTGGTGATGTATTAAGAAATCTTTTAAAAGATAACTTGGACATCAAGCAACATCTTTATGAAAAATCTCATGATTTCTTAGTTCCTCTATAAATAAGGTGTGTACGTCCCTCTAACCTCTACAACTAAGAGTATAAGTTCTCGCCTCATTTATGAGAAACTCAATCTTAGAGGATTGTAGAAGACTTGTGTTGTACGTGATGCCTTCGATCGATTAAATAGGTTTACAAGTTCATGTGTTAATTTTAAGTTATTTCGTTTATCATATATGTAAATACAATTGTCTATACTCTTGTGATTCTTTCATGTTGTTCATGGTATTGACTATTACGAGTTCTAAGGTAACCTTTCTGTCCTAGTTTGTATTGTTACATTTTTACACATGGAAGACCAATGGCTATGGTGATACTTTCTTTACCGAATCTCTTGTCTATGTATAGTTTGTTTGACGTGCTGTTTTTTCACTTGGTCTTGATTCCTGATAGATGTGGAACAGTGTCTTCATCAGGATTTTGTGTTCACCGCAATGCATTGTCTGAATTTGTACTCGAAGCAATCTCATCCAACTAGCCATCAATTTCTTCTTCAACGCTTGCATGTACATTCTAATCTGACACATGCATATATACAGGGAAACTGTCTGAATTTCTGATCTATGGATGTAAGTTCTCAAATGGTAAGACCCAAAAGGCAGAAGTTGGATGGAGGAAAGGTCGTAGAGCAGAAGCGTTTAAGTGATTTACCTGATGTGGTTATTTCCAAAATCATCTCCTCACTTCCAACAAAAGAGGCTATCAGAACAAGCATACTGTCTAATAGATGGGAATACTTATGGACATCAATTTCGAATCTTGAATTTCTTGCAGCGAAAGCAGCACAGAGATCTCTCTTGGTGAATGTTGTTAATAGAGCACTCCTTTTACGTGGTCATTCTGATATAAAAAAAGTTCCACCTTTCTTCATTTTCAGTGCTCGGTGATGCATCTCTTGTTCAGGCATGGATATCTGCCGTAGTACGGTGCAATGTTGAAGACATGTCTATAGAGCTGAAAAGCCACAAGGAACCATTTTCATTGCCTCATTCTTTACTTGTTCCACATTGAAGGTGCTTGACCTGTGTCTCCCCTGTAGTTTCAAAGTTCCTTCTACTGTTTGTTTCTCAAGTCTAAGGGAATTGTTTCTTAGTGATGTGGTGTTTTCTGATGACTACTCAACCCAGCAGCTGCTTTCTGGTTGCCCTGTCCTTGAAGAATTATGCTTTACAGAGTGCGAGTGGAAGAATATCAAGTATGTGAGTATTTGTGCTCCTAAACTTCTGAGGTTGAGCATCGAAGAAAGAGATACGCCAATTCCCAGCAGAGGTTCAAATGCTTGTCAGATTATGGTGTTTGGGGTTAGTCTGACATATTTTAGGTACGGTGGTGGCTTAGTGAATGACTATTGCTTTTATAACTCATCAGTTCATCATGAGGCTCATATTAGTATTTATTATGGAAAGGGCTCCAGACTTGATAGTTACCGGTTTTATAAGCTTATTAAAGGGCTCTCTAGTGTGAAGAAGCTAACTATATATCATCATAAATTTGAGGTATGTTTGCTTCTCTGCAGTTGATAACTTTTCTGTGCCTACGAATTTGTCTAGATCAAATGTTCATGATGGTTGAACTCAATCCACTTTACCTTCTGTTGTTAGGCGGCTCTAACCGGTGCATCTGAGCTTCTTTCCCAGATGCCCATGTTCAGTGATCTAACGACCTCGATATTCAACGAAGGTCCGCTAGATCTTGATAGTAAAGTACTACTAAGCATGCTCGAAAATTGTCCCTGTCTTCAGGATCTGATATTCTGCGAGGTAAACTTCGTAAGAATTCGTAAGCATTTGCATATCTTGGATATTGGAATCGTTTATTCCTGATTGCATTTTCGTGAGATGCTGGATATTCGGCTGCCTCCATGTTTCTTGACCAGTCTTAAAGAGATTGGGGTCAGTGATTTTTGAGGAGAACAGAATGAGCTTCGTGCATTAAGGATTTTGCTAAAGAATGCAATCGTCTTGGAGAATATGTATGTAGGCTACTGCGTTTTGTCGAAAGGGAAAACAGAGAAGAAAATGAATCTTAAGAAACAGATATCGGATTTCCCAATAGGGTCAGAAAGCTGTATACTGGATTTGGCAAATTTTTGATTTGTTCCCCATAAACTTCAGTATCATCTACTATATTGTTTGGTTGAGAATTAGGTCAGGGAAGGAGAGATGAATGTGCTACATGCAATTTGTATTGGGAATGCCTATTTAATATTAAAGAAAATTCACATTAGTCCTAATTTAAAAAAAAAATCCATCAACAAAATAAAATTTCAATATTCCCACCAACCTTATAAAGTCTTATGTATCTGATCCCATTAACAAATTTAGAATCACTTTACATATTATGTATGATCAAGATACCCTTCTCTATTTGAGACCGGTTAGTATATACTTGAGGGAGATCCGGTTTTCGGTTAGTATATACTTGCATTGTTTTGGTTTCGGTTAGTGAAAATGTGAATAAAGTTGTGATTGCTAATTTATTTGTGATTAAGTTGTAGTGGATTGAGATAGATGGAAAGTCTAAGATAGTATTCTGGTTAAGATATGAAATTTTGATGACATTAATAGAAAATATTTGTGTGGTGGGAGGAACAATGCCACCACTTTCTCATACAGTGCAGGAGATATAGGATAATGTAGTTAATATATAAACATCATCAGTGGGCAAATCATGCTGAAAGGAAATGAGCTTGTAATGCAGCCTAGCATTCATTGGCAGAGTCCGAGTTAGAGAGTTTCTTTGAGGCGTTGCATAGGCTGAAGGGCGATGTGTAGAGGAGAGCTCAACAGACGATTATGAATCTTCCATGCAGCTATTCGTCGCTAATGGATGGTAGAGTTGTCATGGGTGAGAATTGTATGAATAATCATAATGGCAATATGCCCACGAAAAATATGTAATTGGATTAATCATAGTCTTGAATCCTGGCTTTGTTACTCTTTCGTTATTCATATGAATATCAATATATAATTGGAGAATTGAAAACTAACGTTTATCAGATTATTACTATTGATTTGGTGCTCTATCATGGATTTGTGGTTATGTATGAGCAGAAGATTGATCAACATGAGTAGATTTGTTTCTGAGTTTACTTCATTGGAAACTGACTCTTCACATACACCTTATCTCTCTACCTTGATTGCCATCCATCTAATCCTTGGTCATATAGTAGCGAAAACAGCAATCAAAATTAATAGATGAATGAAAACGAGTCATCTTGGTCTACTGACCCTAGTAAGAGGTCCTACTGCTAATAGGACATACTCTGTAACAAATACCCAGGATCTACTCTCCTAGTAGGATGTCATACTGTCCCTAGTAAGAGGTCTACTCTCCCCAGTAGGAGGTCTTACTACCCTCAGTAGGAGGGCTACTACACCCAATAGAAGGGCTACTACACCCAGTAGTAAGGCTACTGCCCTTAGTAGGATCTACTGCCCCTAGTAGGATGTCATACTGTCCTTAGTAAGAGGTCTACTCTCCCCAATAGGAGGTCTTACTACCCTCAGTAGGAGGGCTACTACACCCAATAGAAGGGCTACTGCCCTTAGTAGGAAGGATACTGCCCCCAGTAGGAGGGCCTACTACCCCTAGTAAGAGGTGTGACTGCCCCTAGTAGGAGCTCATACTACCCTCAGTATGTGTCATATTGCCCCTAGTAGGAGCTCATACTACCCCAGTAGGTGTCAAACTGCTCCTAGTAGGAGGTCATACTGCCCTTAGTAGGAGGCATAATGCCCATAGTAGGAGGCATAATGCCCCTAGTAGGAGGCATACTGCCCCTAGTAGGAGATCATACTGCCCCTAGTAGAAGATCCTACTAACCTTAGTATGAGGTCTGATCAACGGTCTTCAGAGTCCGATCAACGATCCCTGTAGTCCTGTCAACGTTTGTCGGATTCTGATCAATGTCCCCCGGAGTCCGGTCAACGGTCACCGGAGTCTGATCAACGGTCGTCGAAGTCAAGTCAACGGTTGCCAGAGTCCGGTCAACGATCGGCGGAGACCGGTCATTGGTCATAAGAGTCCAGTCAACAGTCATAATTATTTTTTATTGCAAAATAGAATTTTATTATTCTTACAATAGTCTATTGTAGTTTATTTAATTCATTAAGGGTATAATTGTCTTTTTGTTGTTTAAGTTGGCTAGTGAGAATTTTAAAATCTTATTTTGTTTGTGGGAATATTATTCTCTAAATTAGGGCTACTGGGCATTACCCCTTAATATTAATTTGAGTAAATTTTAACAACAATACATGAACTATTGTCCACTAAGAATTAAAGTTATTTAACTTTTGAAACTATCATATATAAGTACGTGAGTTAATGAATTCGACACACTTTTAGCACACGCCGTCAAAAACATAATTTGAATGTTTTCTGACATTCTTATAAGGGCAATTCAGCCTTCTCATAAATGATAAAACATTAATACCACCAGTAGGGCTGGATATCTTACGTTCGGATCAATTTAGGACAAAACCAAAGTCAATCCAAATTATTCGGTTTCAGGTCTTTTCCAACCTAATTCATATTTTAAAACCTTTGGCCCAAATATTCAACCTATCCGAATTTTCGGATCGGGTCGGGCCGATTTTGGTTTTGGTCCATATTTGAAAAACATTTGGTCAATCTAGTATCTCATTATAAAGTTGAACCTCAAGTTTTTGACTTGAGTAACATATCTTTTTATAAACTCAAAGTACAAAACGTAATCCAATGCAATCTCAATCTTTTCTACACTAATATTCTAGGATATTTGATATATATGTGTGTGTCTTGGTCCATGCTTTGTATACGGGCTTTATGTAGTAATCCATGTTGTAATAGGGTTTTACACATATCCATGTTGTCAGGACCCACCCCGGGTTAAACCCCTTTAACCCGAAGTAAATCCTACGGGGACCACCTCAAGGGAACTTCTTACCGAAACCCCCTTGAAATGGCCAACCCTTCCTACAAAACTAGCTAAACCGGGTTAGTCAGAGCAGTCTACAAAGATGATTACCCCAAAGAATTTCAAGTAGCAACGGAAAGATCGACTATGCCTCGACTCTCGTACGCGCTCGACCTCCTCTCAAGAACCCTGCATCACTGGGCATTTAAAAACGAAAGGCCCAGGGGAGAAACATTGGAAAACTGTTAGAGTGAGTGGACGAAAATCAAATATAAAAACTCTATTTCCTTTAATGCTCTCCCAAAAATTTAATGATTTAAATAACATTTATGCATGCCCACAATTACTAAATTTCCACAAATGCATGATAAGATAAACAAGTAAGGAATATAGGAAGAGAAATGTTCACAAACATAATAAGTCTGACCTCTCAGACTAGGGTCGGAGCTAAGAGCTCTAGTTGCGCCCTCACGCTATGCTAGCTATATAAAATGGTAATGGACAACCCTTATAATATCCACCTGACCTCTCAGGCGTGTTTGTCCTCTCAGACCAGGGTCGGAGCTAAGAGCTCTAGGTAAAATGGTAATGGACAACCCTTATAATATCCACCTGACCTCTCAGGCGTGTCTGTCCTCTCAGACCAGGGTCGGAGCTAAGAGCTCTAGGTAAAATGGTAATGGACAACCCTCATAGTGCACTACGTAGTTTGCCTGACCTCTCAGGCTAGGGTCGGAGCTAAGAGCTCTAGTAGCGCCCTCACGCTACTCTAGCTAGCATATTCATTGACAACCCTTATAACAAAAATTCATAACAATATTTTACTCAATTACTCTTCCCAAAACAATAAGTAAAACAATTCCTCGTCTTATAAGCATAAATCCACATAAAACATTCATGAACCCGAGGGAAATATAATTCTCGAAACAATCATAAAAACCCTGCAATTAAATCAATAATTAAGGCATGCATTCATTTAAAAATAATATGTCCACTCACAGTACTATTGCGACCTTCCCGCTCGGAAAGCTCCTCGAGCGAAACCCTCGAACTAACCGTGTAGTCGAGTCCGTCTCACGTTCAATCAGAGACTGTACAAACAAACCAATCAATTAGTCTTTCTATAGTTGACTTGGTCTTTTCCTAGTTTGACCAGGAAATCCTATTTGACCACGTGCTGACCAAGTTCCTTTCCTTTTAATAGCTTTTCAACAAATACATTCGTTTCTGATTACTCAACCATAACACCGACTTTCTCTAATAATTCAATTGACATTAGGTTCACCCATAATAATTCGTGGAATTACTATGGAAACCCATTCAACCACTTCACCAATACCTTAGGAGTCCTTAAAATAATCCTTAAACCTTAACCGGCAATAATCGATGGTCGGAATAATATTTAATTATCCGCCAATAATACTAAACTAGAACAATTCCAAAACCTAACCAAAACTCCTCCAAAAATTACCAAATTTTAACCATAGACTCCTCACAATAAGTACTAATTAATGGTCATGAAAAACTGCCCAAAAAGTGGCGGCACCGCCGCCGACGGCGGCCGCCGGCAGAAATTCCGGCTAAAATTCCGACGACTTCGGATCGCCACCAAATTTTACCAATAGCTTCGTCTCATCATTTGGGACAACTTTCTAGTTCAACTCGAAGGCCAATTCGGCCTCTACCTAGGTCAAAAACTCGATGAACAGTATACCCCGAAAATTTACACTTCAAAACTTCAAATCCTCAATTCTTCCTACACACTTCGAATCAAGCTACCAAATTCTAGGGGATTGTAGTACACCTAAAACCCATCCTAAACATATAAAGAACTCATCAAATGGTGACCTAGGGAGGGAGAAATTCGAATGGTGACACACGTGCGCTGCTGCCGAGTGATGTGCTTTGGCGCGCGCACCTACTGACCGTTGTGCTGCCGTGTGCACCCACTGACTGTTGTGATACCACGTGCACCTGCTGAGCACTGTTGCAAGGGCCTGCCCCTATGGGCGTGCACGCTGCTGCAAGGGCTTGCACCTGTGCACGCGTTCGCTGCTGCCGGGCACCGTATGTGCACCTGTCGCTGTGCGCGTGCACGCTGCTGTCAGGGCTTGCCCCTGTGCACGCGTGCGCTGCTGCCAGACACCGTATGTGCACCTGCTCCTGTGCGCGTGAACGCTGCTGCCAGGACTTGCCCTTGTGCACTGCTGCCAGACACTATATGTGCATTTGCCTAGGTGCTGCCGGGCACCGCAGGTGCCCGTGCGCTGCTGCCAGACACTATATGTGCACATGGCTACCAGCTGCCGAAGCCTTGCTCACTAATTGCTATGCACTGTCGAGCGCTGACTGTCGATTGCTACCGAGCGCTGCCTAGGGCAGATGCCGAGTGACAAGCACTAGTTGCCGTGCACCATGCACCGAAGATGTTTTTAGGTCCACGTTGTGAGGTATCCAACGTTGGTTTGTGTTATGTTATTAAAGAGAGTTCAAAATTGGAGAATCATCTCATTCTTTGAACCCGCGTTGTGTTTGATCAACGTTAGCACATTTCTCCGGGTTGAAGTACCGTTGAGAATATGGTAGGAGAATCAGTTGCCGGTGTAGGATGCTTAGCGTCTAACTGCAGAGCACCACCGCCACGCTGCAGAGCACAGGCTGCCCAGCTGCCAGCTGTCGTGTGCCTAGTGCCCAGCTACAGAGGACCAATGCTGCATAGCTGCCGAGTGCTAGTTTCCAACCACTGAGCATCCAGCTGCAGAGTATGCCATAGATTTTGCTCGAAGATTTAGCCACTGCTTCCTACGCTGAAACCCCAACCCATAAAGCGAGATGATCACTCTCGAGTCTCCATAGTTTGGTATTGTATGCATGAGCGAGGAAATTTGCCGCTCATTTACATATTGACCCTTGAATGCCGCTCTAAGTCTCAAATGAAGATTAGAAGTTGAGCAACACTGTTTTATGCTAAAGGCATATAGCTATTGAGCGCTACCTAGGAGCTACTGAGCGCTACACAAGCTGTCGGCATGGTTGTCGAGCTGCCGAGCCCATGTGCACCTGGCTGCCAGTTGTCGATAGTCACGCGCCTGTTACCGTCCAACGTGTCTTTTGCTAACTCTGTATGCTACCTATTGCCCCTTGATTGTTTTTGCTCCAATTATGTGTCAGTTTCCGCCCCTGTGTGTCAGTTGCTTCATGTTGTGTGAGGAATGCCACCATCTTTTTGTCAGATGTCGATAGTTATGTGTTTGTTGTTTTGTGCTCTACACATGAACTATCATGCACTGCGCATTAGGTGTTGAGCACAAAGCATCACATGTTAGCACTGAACACAAGGCACCGTGCACTGATCACCGATGGTTGTGCACTTATATCAAGGACAAGCACTAAGTGAGCTACATAGCACAGAACACTCGAGGACGTGCTCAGGACATCGACTGTCGAGCACTGGGCACCAAGGCCGAGCTCTGTGCAGCAGCTGCCGAAGCTCTATGCACCTCATGCTGTGCACTTGGGACAAGCTACCGAGCCCCTTACTGCCCCATACCGTGCACCATTGGCGCCAGCGGTTGTGCAGCCACCGAATGTTGCCGAGTGCTCAGTACACCGATATATGTGTGGCTCCTCATGCACTACCAAATGTTGTCAAGTGCTTAGTTCAATGACATATGTGTAGGTGCAATGCGCTTCCAAATGTTTCCAAGTGCCTAGTGCATTGGCATACGTGCAAGCTGCAAATGCGGGCAACCAAAAACAAAAACAGTGAATCTGCAACTTTTTGAACAGAAACTTCTGAAGAGCTTTGTGAACAACTCCGGATGAACTAGAATACAAACCATATATCACTAGAAAGCTACATCTGTCTAGTTTCCAAAGGTTTTTGCGGTTCATTCATATCCATTCTAAAAAAGGAGTTATGACTGTTTGAGTGAGCGAAGGTCATGCTGTCAGGAATTCTGCAATGCACACTGTTGCCTTTGATTGTTGCATTCGATTGTTGCCTTCGGTGTTTATGTCTCTTTCTTACGTATTTACCTTGTTCGATAGGTATGTTATGTGAAAAAATTGAGTGTCTTGCAGACGGTGGGACTACCCACACAATCTTGAGCAAAAGAATGAATGCATACAAGAAACGTACAAAAGGGTGTACGGAACATCAAATGAATGCCTCTGACATTTGATGTCATGAAGAGCTCTTTGATTTTCTCCAAAATGAATGAGATATCGATGAAATCGTTGGTTTGATAAGTGGATTTACACAATGACATGATCATGCACAGCCTTATGAAGGTGTGCCGATGTTCGTGGTTTAGTCTTCACCTAACAGCAGATTTTCCATCATCGGATGACGTGGTTAACCTCGGTAAAGGTTACCTACTTCCTTGATTTTGGATCCCCCATGTTGCTGTTACCAAATGCCGTCCTTCATGGACATTGATGACTTGTAATGCCATATGTACGCTTTGCTTTTGGTCGAGGAGAAATCATGTGATGTCACTTTAAAGTTGAAAGCTTCATCATGTCAAAATCTGCCACCACGGTAAGTTAAACATACTGTATCGTGACTTCGTCAAAGTTTTTTGAATGACTCCAGATGAACTAGAAGCCGAATTTTATATCATTGGAAAGCTACGTGAGTCTAGTTTCCAGTGGTTTAAGCGGCTTGTTCATAACTGTCCCGACGAAAGAGTTATGATAGTTTAAGTGCGTACAGGTCATAGCAGACTGTATCCTGCTGTCCCTTAACTTCGTCAGAGCCCCCAGATCAACTCCGGATGAACTGGAATGCGCACTTTATATCATTGGAAAGCTATGTGAATCTAATTTCTAATGGTTCAAGCGGTTTGTTCAAATCCATCCAGACAAGAGAGTTATGGCCGTTTTAGTGAGTATAGGTCATACTTCATGAAAACTACATACTCTTCGCAGATTGTGAATCCTTTTTGTGACTAATTTTGATTGGATCTTCACCATCATTTATGACATGGTTGAATCAATTCTTGATGTCTTTGGCTCGATGATCATAACTTTTTCTAATTCTTTCGAAGGGGTACCAGAGGAGATAAAAGATGTTGAAAGAAAGATGAAAGATTTTCCGCTAGGGTCAGAAATCTGTGAAATTGTTCTTGCGCATTGAGTTGTTATTTTGGCACTCTAGACTTTTGTGATTTCCCACTATGGGGTCTGACGCGTACAGAGGTGATTTTTTCTGATGACTACCCAAGCCAGCAGCTGTTCTCTGGTTGCCCAGTGCTTGAGGAATTATCACTTTATCATTGCAATTGGTCGAATCTCAATTTTGCGCGTATTCATGCTCCTAAGCTTTTGAAGTTTACCATAGTTGAAGGGTATTATTCCAGAAAGAGAGGTTCAGCTGGTTGTTTGGAGTTAGTCTCACATATGTGTTCTTCGTGCCCTTCTTGAGTTTTTGGTTTCTACTCACTTGTTTCATCTTTGAATCTTCTGATAGGGACATGCAATGGTCTTTCTGTGTTAGGTTGCTAAGATACCTGAACCTTAATTGCTTATTACATGATATTTTTTTCCAGAACTCCAATTCTGGTTTCACTAAATAGGATAAATTGCCATAAACAATAAGGAGATGAGAAATTTTATGCTCTAGCTTGATGATCAAGATATTATAGCAAGTGTCACACAACAGGGTCTCTTTAATTATATTAGCAAATGTGTAATATTCTGTTCAGGCCGAGCATATAATTTTTTGGCAATCATAAAAGTGAAAGTGAGGGAGACAGATACATATATGAGAGAAGCAATCTATGTTGGAGTCTGTTTGAATTTGATTTTTTGGCGCCAAAGTCCGGTCCAATGCTGTTGCATTCCGGTTCAAGTTTGTTGCATTTCTTCTGCCTAGTTTTCGGTCAATAAATCCTATCAGCTAGGATTCAGTTCTTATCTTTCTAATTCATTCAAAGTAGTTAGTTTCCTATTCTTAGGGATCAAGTTCATGAGCTGATTTCTAGCTCTTTTCAGTTGTAATTGGCTTATTTAAAGCTTTGAAGGTTGATTAATAAACACAAGCTTTAGAGCTCCCAATTCGGTATGTGAAATTCATTGAGTGTGCTTCTGTTGCACAACAAGTGGTATCAGAGCCCCATCACAGGGGCCTGATCAGAGTAAGTGAGTGACAAACACGAGTGAAAGAAAGGAAATCAGAGAGTGTGAGGAAAGAAAAATGACGAGCGAAAGAGATGGTATGCTTACAATTCCCAAATTCGATGGGGACTATAAGCATTGGGCAATGCTGATGGAGAACTTACTCAGATTAAAAGAGTGGTGGAACCTGGTTGCTGATGGATACCAAGAGCCAGAGGAGTGGTTCTGAATGGAGCGCAAAGGGCAGAAATTGCAGATCTAAAACTGAAGGATTTAAAGGTAAAGAATTACCTTTTTGCATCAATTGAGAAGTCCATTCTCAAAACCATCCTTCAGAAAAATACTGCAAAAGAATTGTGGGATTCGATGAAGGCAAAATATCAAGGAAATGAGAGAGTGAAGAACTCTCAGATGAACAGGTTGCGCAGAGAATTTGAAGTTCTGGAGAAAATGTCAGCGAGTACTTCTCCAGAGTGATGGTTGTTGCAAATGACATGAGAAATCTGGGAGAAGACATGCCAGATTCTAAGGTAGTGCAGAAGATTATGCGCACTCTGTTAGACAAGTACAACTATGTAGTATGTGTCATTGAGGAATCGAAAGATGTCAACACTCTTTCAATTGATGCACTTCAGAGCTCACTGCTCTGTCATGAACAGAAGATGAAGAAAAGCAGCAATGGGGAAGAACAAGTGTTGAAAGTAACTGAAGGAGGGTTCAGAGGAAGAGGAAGGGGCTCACCAAGGGGCAGCTTCAGAGGTAGAGGTGGTGGACATAGCAGAGGATCTTTCAACAAAGCAATTGTTGGGTGCTTCAAGTGTCACAAGTTGGAACATTTTCAATATGAATGTCCTGACTGGGAGAAGGGAGCTAATTATGTCGAACTGGATGAAAGCGAAGAGCTGCTCCTCATGGCACATGTGGAAAAACACAAGGCTAAAAGAGAAGAGGTATGGTTTATTGATTCAGGCTGCTCTAATCATATGACTGGAAATAAGCTATGGTTCACTAGTCTAGATGAGAATTATAAGTCAACTGTTAAGCTTGGGAACAACAATAGAATAAGTGTTGTGGGAAAAGGAAGTGTTAGACTTCATGTTGGGGGAGTCATTCAGACCATTATGCATGTTTACTATGTCCTTGAGCTCAGGAACAGCTTGATAAGTGTAGGTCAGCTACAAGAAAAGGGATTAGCAGTATTGATGCAGGATAATATGTGTAGAGTCTATCACCCTTCTAAGGGTCTGATAATGCAGACTGGTATGACAACCAATAGGATGTTCATTCTCTTAGCTGAAATGCATCCTCACAACTCACTGTGTACTAGCTCTCCTGAAGCAAACTGTTATAAGGCTGCATCAAAGGATCAATCTCACCTATGGCACTGTAGATATGCTCATTTAAGCTACAAGGGTTTGAGAACCTTGTATCATAAGAAGATGGTGAAGGGTCTGCCCTTACTGAAGACACCATCAAGACTGTGCAAGAACTGCTTGATTAGGAAGCAACACAGATTTCCCATTCCTAAAACGAGTCAATAGAGAGCAGAGAAAAAACTCCAACTTATACATGCTGACTTATGTGGTCCCATCAGTCCATAATCAAACAGTAAGAAGAGGTACCTAGCTACTTTCATTGATGATTTTAGCAGGAAGATATGGGTATATTTTCTGTTTGAAAAGTCAGGAACACTTGCTGTATTCAAAAAATTTAAGAGTTTGGTAGAGAAGGAGGTAGGTGAAGGGATAAGGTGCTTAAGGACAGATAAACGTGGTGAATTCTGTTCAGAAGAGTTCAATGAGTTTTGCAGCTCAAATGGGGTAGCTAGGCAGCTCACTGCAGCCTACACTCCACAACAAAATGGTGTAGCTGAAAGAAGAAATAAGAGTATCATGAACTTTGCCAGGAGCATGTTATCTGAAAAGGAAGTTCCAATGGAATTTTGGGCTGAAACTGTGAGGTGGACAGTGCATGTAATGAATCGGAGTCCAACTGCTGATGTGAAGGATCAAACACCAGAGGAAAGCTTGGAATGGTCACAAGCCATCAGTTGAGCACTTCAGAGTATTTGGGTGCATTGCTCATGTGCATATTCCTGATCAAAAGAGAACAAAGCTGGAAGACAAGAGCATGGAGTGTGTATGTTCTTAGGATTGGGAGAAAACACAAAGGCATACAGACTCTACAATCCAACTACTGGAAAAATTATCATCAGCATAGATGTAGTGTTTGAAGAAGAAGAATGCTGGAAATGGGGAGACAAAGAGAAAAGCAGTAAAGTACTAATATGGGGAGATGAAGAAGATGAGCAGGGTGAGGTAGAATCCGAAAGTGAAGAAGAGAATGCTGAATCGGAGGAAAGTGAAGAACCGAGAGGAAGAACTGAGGAAGGGCCATCAAGAGTGTCTCAAGAAGAGAACAACCAAAGTCCACAGCAGGGGAGGACTAGAAGAGCTCCACAATGGATGGAAGAGTATGTTTCAGGAGAAGGCCTGTCTGAAGAAGAAGAAGAAGATGTCAACATGGTGCTCTATACATAATATGGTGACCCAAGTACATTTGAGGAGGCAGTAGGCAGCACAAAATGGAAAGAAGCTATGGATATGGAGATACAAGCCATAGAAAAGAATGAGACATGGAGTCTGACTAGGCTCCCAGCTGGAGCCAAAGCTATTGGAGTAAAATGGATATTCAAGACCAAACTCAATGAAAAAGGGGAAGTGAAAAAGTACAAGGCCAGGCTGGTTGCAAAAGGATACTCACAGAAGCATGGCTTGGATTACAAGGAAGTTTTTGCACCTGTTGCTAGATGGGATACAATCCGACTGATTCTTGCAGTGGCAGCTCAAAACAATTGGTATGTCTTTCAGTTAGATGTAAAGAGTGCTTTTTTGCATGGTAAATTGGATGAAGAAGTATTTGTTGAGCAGCCACAGGGATATGTGAAAGCAGGTGAAGAACATAAAGTGCTGAGACTACATAAAGCTCTTTATGGTCTTAAGCAAGCTCCACGAGCTTGGTATAACAGGATTGAGTCCTACTTTATTGCTGAGGGTTTTGTGAAGTGTCCTGGTGAGCATACTCTCTTCACCAAGAGCAGCTCAGATGGAAAAATTCTAATTGTCAGTGTGTATGTTGATGATCTGATTTTCACAGGCAATGATTCTGGTATGTGTGAAGAATTCAAGAACTCCATGCAACATGTCTTTGATATGACAGATTTAGGAAGAATGAAGTACTTTCTAGGAGTAGAGGTTATTCAAAGTGAGACTGAGATCTTTATGAGTCAAAAAAGATATGCTGGTGAATTATTGCAAAGATTTGGGATGGAGGAGAGCAATGGAGTCAAGAATCCTATAGTACCTGGGTTCAAGATTGAGAAAGATGAAGAAGGTAGAAGGGTGGACATCACTCAATACAAGCAAGTAATAGGAAGCTTGATGTACTTGACAGTGACAAGGCCTGATTTGATGTATGTGGTAAGTCTAGCAAGTAGATATATGGAAAGACCTACTGAGTTGCATATGCAGGCTGTCAAAAGAGCTCTGAGGTATGTGAAGGGTACTACTGACTATGGGGTGTGTTACAAAAAAGGAGAAGGTTCTGGAGAGTTACTGGCCTTTACCGACAGTGACTATACTGGTGACAGTGATGATAGGAAGAGCACATCTAGTTATGTGTTTATGTTAGGCTCTGGAGCAGTGTCTTGGAGTTTAAAGAAACAACCTGTGGTCAGTCTTTCCACAACTGAAGCTGAATACATTGCTGCAGCTGCTTGTGCTTGTCAAGTCGTTTGGATACAAAGAATATTGAAGAGCATTGGATGGAATGATAACAATTGCACAGTAATACACTGTGACAATTGCTCTACAATCAAGTTGACCAAGAATCCTGTTCTTCATGGAAGAAGTAAGCATATTCATGTCAGATATCACTTTCTGCGTGAATTGTCCAGTAATGGGGTGATTGAGTTGAAGTTCTGTAGAACTCAAGATCAGGTTGCTGATGTAATGACTAAACCTTAAAAGCTTGAGAACTTTGTCAAGAAGAGAGATCTGCTGGGAGTATGGAAGGGGATTGAGAAATGAACTGAATGTTGCTACAGTTCAGTTCAGGGGAGGATATGTTGGAGTCTGTTTGAATTTGATTTTTTGGCGCCAAAGTCTGGTCCAATGCTGTTGCATTCCGGTTCAAGTCTGTTGCGTTTCTTCTGCCCAGTTTTCGGTCAATAAATCCTATCAGCTAGGATTCAGTTCTTATCTTTCTGATTCATTCAAAGTAGTTAGTTTCCTATTCTTAGGGATCAAGTTCATGAGCTGATTTCTAGCTCTTTTCAGTTGTAATTGGCTTATTTAAAGCTTTGAAGGTTGATTAATAAACACAAGCTTTAGAGCTCCCAATTCGGTGTGTGAAATTCATTGAGTGTGCTTCTGTTGTACAACAATCTCTTCACTTTAGCTTGGGGTGAGATTGGAATAATTAACCATATAATATCGTGTACATTGATTTAGAATGAGCAGAGGGAATGTGGAATACTGAAAAATAAAGTTTGCATGAGCACAGATTCTGACTTTGCTGTAAAGATAGTCCTAAGAATTTCAATCCATTTATTATCGTCTAAGAAATTCCAATGCTGATCAACTGTTGATGTGTATGTAGATTCCTCTTTAGAACATAAAATGTAAGTGGATGAGTTCGAAAGCAAAGACTATTCTTTCCATTGTGTATATAAAGATTATCTAGAGAAACTACTGCCAACACAAACTATTGGCAAAGATGTCCAACAATAAGCAGTCTTTCAAGGTCTGCTTCTGTTTCAGAAGAATATTCAGGCTTAAGGTGGCAGAGCCTCCAGAAGATATCAAGAGAATGTTTGATGAGTATGCCATAAATGGCACCATGTCCCTCGATGACCTTCACAGCTATCTGGTTGAGCAAGGAGAAGGTGAGGCGACCGAAGAAGATGCACAGGCCATTTTCAACAGTCTCAAGCATCTCAACATTTTCCCAAGAAGGGGCCTCCATCTTGAGGCCTTCTTTCGGTATCTCTTTGGTGATCTGAACCCTCCAATCTCTTCAAAGGTAGATTCATATTTACTGGTATTTTCAGTAATTATATCCTCTGAATATTAATGTATATGATAAAATATGTTTGGTTTGATCAGGTGCATCATGACATGGAAGCTCCATTGTCTCATTATTTTCTATTCACCGGCCATAACTCATACCTGACTGGAAATCAACTCAGCAGTGACAGTAGTGTCTATCCAATTATCCAGGCACTCCAACAAGGAGTTCGAGTTATTGAATTAGATTTGTGGCCTAATTCTAAAAAGAATGGCGTCGAGGTTTGTCATGGAGGGTATGAATTAGTTTCAATTGTTATAGCTTTCATATATTGATTTTCTCCAATATTCAGCAATTGTTGTCAAGTTAATCAATATATGATTTCTTTGAACCATTTCTAATTTCTAGGACTTTAACTAAACCGGTTGAACTCAACAAATGCTTGTGCGCTATCAAGGACAATGCTTTTACTGCTTCTGAATATCCAGTTGTAATAACATTTGAAGACCACTTACCTTCTGATCTTCAAGCTAAAGTGGCCAAGGTAACTAAAACTCATACTTTTCCATCAATTTTGTTGCATCACATATTCACATTTACTGATGATCGTGATAGAGATGAGATGCATATGAAATTCACTACTAAGCTTTCTTTAGAATATGGTTAGAATGTAAATGTGGTACAAGCTACCATTTTCTGATGAAACAAAATAACTGAAATTGTAGATGGTGACTGAAACATTTGGAGATATGCTCTACGTCCCTAACTCCGAATTTTTGCCGGAATTCCCTTCACCTGAAATATTAAAAAGGAAGGTTTTGATTTCAACCAAGCCACCGGAGAGTCCTGAATCTCAAAGGCGCAGGGACTCTGGAGCCACTGATAAGGTGCATATAAAGAAGTAGTAGTATACATTGTGCTAATCATTTGCTTACTTCTACTTTTAAGGTACCACTGATTAACACTTGAAAATAAGCAGGATAGTGACGAAGATGATCCAGATGAAGATGAAGATGAGGAGAATACTACTCTACAGTATAAGCAGTTAATTGCAATTCATGCTGGAAAACCAAAAGGGGGTTTCGATATGTGGCATATTGATCCCATGAAAGTCAGACGACTTAGCTTGAGCGAGCAACAACTTGAACGTGCATCAAAAAATCATGGAACAGATATTGTTAGGTAATGTTTTTGTCATGAGCTTGATGTATACAATGTTAACCACTCAGGCATTCAGGATCTGAGATTCACCGTGTCTGAATTCATGTTACTCTTATTCTTTTTCAACATCTAAATCATAAATATTTGCTGTAATCATTTTCTAGATTTACACAAAGAAACTTGTTAAGGATATATCCCAAGGGTACACGTTTGGACTCATCAAATTATGACCCTATGCTTGGATGGAGCCATGGAGCTCAAATGGTCGCATTCAATATGCAAGTTAGACTTCTTTCACTTGTAGTTTGAATTTCTAGCTAGTTTCATACATAATCAGCTTTTACTTGTATTGGAAATTCTTCTTCTGCCTCACCTCAACCAATTTATTCTCCTCAAAGGGACATGGAAAGCATCTTCATATTATGGAAGGAATGTTTAGAGCTAATGGAGGTTGTGGATATGTGAAAAAACCTGATTTTTTACTAACCAGCTGTTCAGATAATGAGGTTTTTAATCCTGAAAACTCGTTCCGAGTTAGGCAAATCTTGAAGGTGGGTTTAATCTGTTTTTAACCTGTAACAATGTGTGCATCTCAGTAATTCTTATTATTTAGATATATGATGTTCAAGGTGTCCAGCTTCATAATCTCTCTTCTGGACAACAGGTAAAACTTTACATGGGTGAAGGATGGCATTCAGATTTCCACCGCACACACTTTGATCGCTATTCTCCACCAGACTTTTTTGCGAGGGTAAGGCAACATAATTCTTGTAGAGTATCCTAACAATAAGTACTATTATGAGTGTTAATTTGGACTATGGATCGAATACGTTTATGGTTTGAGAAATGTTCTCCAATGCATTAGTAACTGTACTATTTTTTGATACGAAGTAACTGTGTACTATAATATGCAACTTTTGCCAGATATGTCACCAGTCCATAAATCTGGATAATTGAACATACAGACACATATTTGAATTAGTTCGAATTGAGAGTACCACATCATCATAGTCCACATATGTAACAGCAGATTATATCACGCTATAACGTGTGTTTATAGGTTGGAATTGCTGGAGTCCCAAAGGACACAATAATGTTGGAGACGAAGCCAATCGAGGACGAGTGGATTCCAGTGTGGAATGAGGAGTTCAGCTTCTCATTGAGTGTACCAGAACTAGCCGTACTTAGAATTGAAGTTAAAGAGTTTGACAATACCAGAAATCATGACTTCGGTGGCCAGACATGTCTACCAATATCAGAGCTCAGAACTGGGTTCAGAGCAGTTCCTCTGCATAATAAAAAAGGGATAAAGTATAAATCTGTGAAGCTTCTAATGAAATTTGAGTTTGAAAGTCCTGAATGAAGTATATAGTATCTCATTCCCTGCCTCTACTGTAATCTATTTACATGTATATGAAAACAAGATGAATTATAGCATTTTGTGTTTCTATATTCAAAATTTGGTATCAAGGGAAGGCCTGCTACAAATTTCTAATAGTAAGATCTGTTTGAAAGAATCAAATCAATGTTATCATGGACGTTTTAGCAATGGCAACAAAGCCGGATCTACAAGATCCTTACACAATAAACCAAGTATCAACTCCATAGTTGATGCATCTGCAGAGAAACCTGATTCCACCATTTCTTGAATAAGTCTCATAGCCCTTGATGCGTCCTTGTTATTTAAGGATCCTCGGATAATGATGTTATAGGTAGAACCATTCGGCGGGCAACCTTTCTCTCCCATTTCTCTCAGCAACTTTTCTGCTTCACTTAATAAGCCCCCTTTACAATATCCATGAATCATTACGGTGTATGTCCATGTATTAGGCTGTACTCCATTAGAGGACAAACAAGAGAAGACCTCTACTGCAGAATCCAGTTTCCCAGCTTTGCACAAACCTTCAATGATAATAGTATAAACTACAATATTAAGTTCCAATTTCTTGTCCTTCATCTCTCTAAGAAATTCTATTGCCTTAGAAACTTGTTGGTTGCTACATAGGGCATCAATTCTATCCATTAATCAATATGCTGCAACTACGAACATCAACCAAGCATCCCTTGCTAAGCATTAGATCAAAAACTCGTCTCGCCTTGCCCATTTCTCCTCGCAAACAGTAACCCTCCATTAGGGAATTGAATGTAACTGTGTTAGGTTCAGTTCCTCTTTGAATCATAATCTGAACCATACTTTGGGCTTGCCCGACCCTCCCATCCTTACAAAGTCCATCAACCAGGGTATTGAAGGTGAAAACATCTGGAAAGATACCTTGGCTCGCCATTTTCTTCAGCAACCTCGTAGCTTCTTTCCAGTTACACATGATGCAAACTGCTTGAATCAATGAGGTATAGGTAATCACGCTTGGAGCAATACCTCTACCAATCATCTCTGAGAAGAGCTTCTTTGCAGAGACTGTTGATGATGGTGTTATAGGACACTATGTCAGGCTGGCATCCATTTGCTTCCATCAGCCGAAGTAACTGAATAGCCGCAGTGTTGTTGGGAACTATCGAAACAAATGATTGGTTTCCCTCAAACACAAGATTGTTTTGTTGGCCCCTGTGCATGAGCCCATTTCTATCCATTTTTATTGGTCTCATGAGCCTCCCCTGTGAGACGTCCTGGCTTTGATTAACAATAGACACGTTATTGTATTTGAATTGTTTGTAAATCTTCTCTTTCTTCTCAAAAAAAAGAATTGTTTGTACTGAATAGAGAAAACAATGATCCTCATAAACATTAAGAGCTGAGAAAATACAAGTGAGACATTATATGATAAAATCAATCTCTTCACTTCTGGCCAAAGACCCACTTTGGGGTGAGATTGATATTAGGTCCGATTATCTTGAATTTTGAATTGTCAAATGATCAGACGGTTTACGATTTGCTGCATGCTATATAGATTTGTACAACACCCAAACCTTATCTAGTGAATTGCAATATATGTTATGTTTTCCTCTGTGTGACAATGATTACAGAAAGAGGTTAGCATATCAATAGTGCATCAAACTATAAATCATCCGATTATCTTGAATTTTGAATTGCTAAACGATCAGACGGTTCACCGCTTGCTGCATGTTATACAAATTTGTACAACAGCCAAACCTTAGCCTAATGAATTACCATATACGGAGGCGGATACACAAACCCAGCGTCCGTTGGGTAACTTTTAAATGGGTCAGGTGAAAAAAAATCTACTGGGTAAAAAAGAGTAAAAGCCAAGTTTTGTATCCTAGTTGATGAATCACTTGATGTATCTCATAAGGAGCAAATGACAATTATTCTGAGGTTTGTTGTTATGGATGAGTTTCTTTAAGAAAGGTACTTTAAAATTATGTGTTGAAGACACTACTGCTAATCTTAAGAAACATATATGTAGTGTGCTTTCTAGAAACAATCTCCAAATGTAATATATTCGCGGTCAAAGATATGAATTTTTTTCCGCTCACCTAGCTTTTAAACACTAGATCTGCCACTGACCATATATGTTATCCTCTGTGTGACAATGATTACACAAAGAGGTTAGCATATGAATGGAGCAGATCTAGAAACTACATAGAAATGGTGGCTGGTATATATTCTTACCTGAGTATTTATAAATAGTAAAGGGTTTTACATAATTTGTGGCTAGTATTTAGCTCCATAACAACCGAATAAACAAGAGTAAACCACAACACAGCGTGTTGTGATATAAAGATTTTTACCACGCAAATGGAACTTCCACCTTGGAGATCATCACGAACTACTCCGCCGCATTGGAGAAGCCGATCGAGGACGTCGGGACCGGAGAGAATTATAGAAAAGGGGAGGTACGTGCAGGGAGAGGGCATGCTGCAGAGGAAGTGAACATTGTCTGAGAGAAACCAGAGAGGTTTGAAGTTCCTTGCCTGAGAAGGTACCATTATCAATTGTTGATAATGTGTTAGATTCCTCCTTGGAACATTTGATGTAATTAGTGGATGATATTCGAAAGCAAAGACTATCTATGATCTTCATTTTTCACTTTACATAAAGAGAATCTAGAGAAACTATATATTGTCAAGGCCAAACCATTGGCAAAGATGACCAACAATATTCATAAGCAGTCCATCAAGGATCGCTGCTGTTTCGAAAATCTATTCAGGTTCAAGGCCGCAGAGCCTCCTGAAGATATCAAGAAAATGTTTGATAAGTATGCCGAAAACGGCACCATCTCCCTCGATGGCCTTTTCAGATTTCTGATTGAGTCTCAAGGAGAAGATGATGCCACCAAAGAAGAGGCTCAGGCCATTTTCGACAGTGTCAAGCAACACAAAATTTTCCACAGGAAGGGCCTCCAACTTGATTCATTCTTTCGATATCTCTTTGGTGATCTTAATCCTCCAATATTTCCAAAGGTAGCTAGATTCATAATTATTTCAGTTTTTTGGAAATTATAGTAACCCTGTTAAATGAAATACTGTATGGTTGAATTGATCAGGTGAATCACGACATGAACGCTCCATTGTCTCATTATTTCATCTTCTCCGGCCATAACTCATACGTTACTGAAAATCAACTCAGCAGTGATTGCAGTGTCAGGCCAATTATCCAGGCACTGCAACGAGGTGTTCGAGTTATCGAATTAGATTTGTGGCCTAATTCTAAAAAGAATGGCATAGTTGTTCGTCATGCAGGGTATGCATTAGTTTCATTTGTTATTACTTTCCTAATTCCTATATTTACAACGATGATCATGATATTTTCTGAGTTCTAGGACTTCAACTCGTCCTGTTGAACTCAACAAATGCTTGCGTGCTATCAAGGACTACGGTTTTACTGCTTCTGAATATCCTGTTGTGATAACATTTGAAGACCACTTACCTTATGATCTTCAAGCCAAACTGTCCGAGGTAACTAAAACAAATACCCTTTTTCCATCACAAATTTTTTGTATCACATCGACTGATGCCGAGGTAACTAAAAATAAATCGAGATTGCAGATGGTGACCGCAACATTTGGAGACATGCTCCACGTCCCCAACTCGGAAATTTTACTGGAATTCCCTTCACCTGAAATGTTGAAAAGAAAGGTTTTGATTTCAACCAAGCCGCCGGAGTATGATAAACCTCATAGGCAAAAGGACTCTGGAGCCAGTGATAAGGTGCATTTGAAGGACTAGTGTACATTGTGCTAATGATGATTTGATTAATTCTACTTTTTAAGGTACCAGTGGTTAACATTTGAAAATAAGCAGGATGGTGACGAAGAGGAGGAGAATCCTACTCTACAGTATAGGCAGTTAGTTACAATCGATGCTGGAAATCCGAAAGATATGTTGCATATCGATCCCACGAAAGTCAGAAGTCTTAGCTTGAACGAGCAAGAACTTGAACTTGCATCAAAATCTAGTGCAACAGATATTATTAGGTAATGTTTTTATTTCTTAGCTTGATGAATACAATGTTGAACACTCAGGCTATTTCATGTTACTCCCCCATTGTTTTTCACCTCCTAAATTTGCTGTACCTTTTGTCTAGGTTTACAGACAAAAACTTGTTAAGGATATATCCCAAGGGTACACGTGTGGACTCATCAAACTATGATCCGATGCTTGGATGGATCCATGGAGCTCAAATTGTTGCGTTCAATATGCAAGTTAGGCTTCTTTAACTTGTTTCATACATAATCAGCTTCTACTCAATTGTATTGGAAGTTCTGCTTCTTGGTCACCTCAACCAATATATTTTTCTCAAAGGGACATGATGAGCATCTTCATATTATGGAAGGAATGTTCAGAGCTAATGGAGGTTGTGGTTATGTGAAAAAACCGCGTTTTTTACTTAGCAGCAGTCCAGATAATGAGGTATTTGATCCTGAAAAATCGTACCCGGTTAAGCAAATCTTGAAGGTGGGTTGAATACCTGCTTAAACTCGTAACCTTCATCTCAGTTACTCTTATGACTCCAATATATGGTATATCATCATGTCCATATATTATCTCTTCTGGATATGCAGGTAAAAGTTTACATGGGTGAAGGATGGAATTCAGATTTTCACCGCACAAACTTTCATTGTTATTCTCCACCTGATCTGTTTGTGAGGGTAAGTCAACAAAAATTTCATTAAGATTCTAAATTTATAATTACTGTCTCATAACATAAAATTTTGCTGGCAAAATGAACATTACCATGCAAGTAGTCTTATATGCAACTTTGCAAATTCTGTTATCAGCAAGCACTTACTAGAATTGATTGAGATTAATATATAGTCCAAAAACATAATGTTTCACATATGTAACAACAGAATGTTGCTATAATGTTGTTTTGTAGGTTGGAATTGCTGGAGCCCCAAAGGACACAGTGATGGAGGAAACTAAGGCAATCGAGAATGAGTGGATTCCGGTGTGGAATGAAGAGTTCAGCTTCCCACTGAGTGTTCCAAAACTAGCTGTGCTTAGAATAGAGGTTAATGAGCACCGGAGTTCTGGAAATCATGACTTTGGTGGCCAAACATGTCTGCCAATATCAGAGCTCAGAACTGGGTTTAGAGCAGTTCCTCTGCATGATAAAAAAGGGGCAAGGTATAAATCTGTGAAGCTTCTTATGAGATTTGATTTTGAAAGTCATGAGTGAAGTACATGGTTATTCTCATTCTGTCTCATACTGTAATCTATTTACATGTGAAAACTAAAGAACTGCAGCACATTTTGTTTCCATCATCAAAACCTAGAATATAAGCAGGTATTAAGGCAAGTAATTGAATTGGTCTGCTGCAAATACCACAACAATGTCAGTTTTTAATTCAGACTATTTGACTTGAAACCCTTCTTCCACTGAGATCAGCAAATAACCTTAATATTTTGTCAAGTTTAGCTGTTGACTGGCTTAAGATGCTTGACAACTCAATACAACAATGTTTCTATTTTCATATTAGATCACACTGGATCCAATTTTTTTAATCATTCTTCCAGTGATGACTCACAAACCAAATAGCCATTGTTAACAAACTAATAAAATTATTACCGACTACTTCGAGATTAATAATCAGTAATCACATATTGCAACCTGTTCAAAACAGAAGTTTGCAAAAGGTAATACTGATATGAAGAGTTAAGAGACCAAAATGACACTTTGATCTGTTGCAATCTCCAACAGATCTTCATGATTTATCTATTCACCTACATTGCGGTCAGCGGCACTTGTGAGTTGCTCAGACTTCAGATTGTTGGACCAAGAGCTGCATAGTCTAATCCATAGGCAGAAGATAATAGTGCAAACTCCAGCATAAGTCCCAATTGATCCGAACCTTGTTCTGATGGACTTGTTGGAAGCAAAGGCACTGCAACTGGAAGTTCGATCTGGCATGAGTTGCATATGTTTCCCCACCCACCACAAAGAGTCTCCGAATTTGGGTACACACCACAGCTGCTACATGGAGTTTGTACACATGGACTTGGAATTATCGATCCCAAATTAGCATGATTTTCAGAACTAGACCATCCTGGTCCCCAACAAATCACTGATAGACTACTTCTTGTTAGTCCACACACAAAATCCAAACCTGCAACAATCGACTCAAACGAAACATTTCCATCAACATCACCATGACCCCAGCACATAACATAACCACTGCTTTGCCTTATAGCACAAGTAAAGTTTGATCCCAATGCAAGGCCTGAAAACTTGAAAACTGAAGCACCATAAGGTACAATCATTTGACCGGAATCGTTGTTCCCTTTGCAGACCAAAGTTCCATTTTTGCTTAGGCCACAAGCATGAGACTCTCCTGCAATCAAGCTTGACATTGACATATTCTCAAACCCTTTTTGAATCTCAGCTCCAATACCATTACCCCAACAGAGGAATCTGCTACCACTCATCAAAATCCCACATGTGAAGCCTTTTTCCAGATGTGACTGTCTTGAACTTCAATGCCTCCCCAGGTGAGTGAAACAAAGCCCCTCCTCTCCAACACCTAACTATGCTTGAGTTGACCTCTCTGGCACAAACTTGAGCATCACCAAGTGTTAGATCAGTCAACGCTATGTTATCACTGTGGTATACACGTCTAGGATTGAAGCTAACTGATCTGGTGTCCCAGCAGAGAAGGCTAAAGCCACCCGACGGGAGACCACAAGGGAAGGTCTTCCCGCCAGAGATTGCTTCAAAAGAGACATAGAGTTGGACTGAAATAGTCCGGTTGTGTTGGTAGCATTGTATGAACTGCGTTTGGTGGTTAGCTACAATGCCGCAAATAGTTTAAGTGCCATACACTACGGCAGTGGTGGAAGCTGGATCCAAGGCCATTGACAACCACACCGTTGGGTGTCAACAGAGAGATGAAGGCTGTGAAGAAGATGCGGACATATAGAAGCTTCATTTAAGGCGACTCGGGTCATGGAGGAGTGAAAGATTCTGGTTTTTTCTTCTTCATTGAGAGAGAGAGGTGAAAGCAAGAAGGGAATGATAAAAATAAGAGGGAAGAGATGAAGATGTGAAGTGTGTGGGTCCTTTTGGTTGTTGCAGCTCAGCTAAAGAGGGAAACGGCCATTGGCAAATGAAAATTCTTCACTGTATATCAGAACTTTTTCTACTACCATGGTTTAGAAAAGAGTTTCTTTGTTCCTAAGCTTTGACCATTTGCAGTGTTAAGCTTACAAAATGACTTCCAAAATCTTATGTGCTGGTAGAGATTGTTACCAGAAAATGAAGAAACTCTGTACACTAACTTAGATGAGAAACTCGTAATACTAAGCTTAATTACTGATGTAATTAAGTATCAAACCAAAAGAATTTTGGGAGCCCCTCACACTATTTGAGATTGCTAATGGGATTGGAGTGCCTATCAAGATTGATCAGAACACGCTAGATAGAAAACTCGGTCTCTTTGCTCGAGTCTTGGTGGACATTGATCTGTCTTGTGATCTTCCACAAGAATTGGTAGTTCGTAGACAAAATGGGGAGAGTGTGGTTTTTGAGATTGGCTAACGTCTCCCTGTTCTTTGTTCTCATTGTGGTAATGTTGGGCATCATGTTACAGCTTGCAAGTTGGTACAAAAACCAGCAGAGGCTGCCCCTGTACAAGTTGATCAGGCAGAACGGGGAAGATCTCGTCGACGTCGTCGTCGAAAGACGAAGCAGGTTTTTATTCCTAAGGTTATGGAACCAGTGGATAAAGGAAAGCAATTGACTCCACACCTAGTGCAAAAACAGATGATGGGGAGGGTCATGCTTTTGCTAGCAAGTCCCCGCCTCTCTCACTGAAGAGGTGTCACCTGTGGGTGGGGTTTTGATTGCAAATCATGTATCTTCTACTGATCCTCCATCAGGCATGATAGTAAATGGAACATTATTGGAGAACACCTTGCATAATACACATGTAGCGGCATAGACGAGGTTAGTGTTGATGATGAAGTGGTATCCATTAATGCAGAGTCGACAAGGCCGAGCCCTCCAGGTAATATTAATAGTGATATTTCTTTTGGGAATAGCTTTGAGATTCTTGCTCAATTAGAGCAAGATGCAGATGAAGATGAAGATGAAGATGCGCAAAGGAAAGTTAGAGAGCACAATCTCACTTTGGTTGACACTAACAATAGAGATTTTGCTTTGGTAGAATCTAATGTTCATCCGACCAAGTTTTGTTAGGGTGATTTGGAAAATGAAGACTCACTTGGTCATCATACATATGGACATTTGGATAGAATGAGTCCCGTGAATTCCTAGCTAGTTTGACGAGGGTGAAGCACTTGCAGATGTGAATATTCTCAAGTCTCTCCTGAAATTCTAAAAGAAAAAAATTGAAGATTAAAAATGATTCACGAGATCCTTACCCTGCACGTCACTGTATTCCTGTTGTGCATTTTGATCTGTGATGCATTTGGTTGTATCGTTGGTTATGTTTTGATTGCCATGTTTTGTTTTCTTTTCTAAATAGTTGGTTTTATGTCATCTTTTTAGATTCTATCCTTTTTATTGAATAAATTTTTATTTGCCAAAAAAGCTTAATTACTGATGTTATTTGGTTGTCATCAGTCTCAAGTTCTGAGCTAGAAATTCTCATTGTTAGTATGATCACTATGATGACATTGCTAAGCTCCTAAGCTGAGTGATACTTCAAGGCTTCAAGCAATTGTTCTTTACTTTAAGAGTTGGCAATGTCTCCCTAGTTTGCTTACTACCGATACAGAAACACAGTGCGCTTATGATCAGACATTGTTACACTGTCACTTTGAACCCTTACATTATCGTCGAAATGTATGGTTGGTTACGTGTCATCAAATCTTATTGTTGTAACGGATGAAAGAAAGAAGACAGATTTACGTGGTTCACTAACGATATGTTAGCTACGTCCACTGCAGAAGGAGAACAGTTTTATTAGTGTGAGGAAGAACACTGAATACAGAATACAGAGTGCGGCGCTAAGCACTGTACTAAATACAATTAGGTTTAGGACATTTATATACTAAACGTCCGTGACTGAAACTGTCTCCGCGAGCGACAGTCGCGCGAGCGACTGATGAGCGCGCGAACGACTGATGAGCGCGCGAACGACTGATGCGCGCGCGAGCGACTGATGCGCGCGCGAGTTGACTGATGTTCGCGTGAGTCAACTGATGCTCGCGCGAGCGACTAATGCTCGCGCGAGTGAAACCGTCCAACCAACTGAGCCCAACATAACAGATTTCGTGGGCCTCGGGGGCGTTGCCCCCGAACCCCCAAACCAGGGCGCGTCGCCCCTGGACCCCGACTCGCTGACCGGGCAGCGAGATCTCCGAATAGCTGGTACCTTCACATGGCTGGTTCAAGGCATATATTAACAAATCTCCACCTTGACTTGAATCCTCTCACAAATAACAGATGTACCGGATGCATCTCAGTGATGCCAGATGTACAGATAACTCCTCTGCCTCAGACGTTACACAGATGTACCAGATGCACCACAATAGTGCCAGATGTACCCTCAGATGTTGCCCCCAAAAGGCAACTAACAGCTTGTAACATTTAGCAAGTCCAAACAATGTTGGAACTTGCTGTGCGGAACCGGCTTGGTGAACATATCAGCGGGATTATCAGCAGTACCCACTTTCTTCACCTTAATTCTGCTCTCACTTCTCAGAAAGTGATACCTGACATCAATGTGCTTAGTCCTCTCATGATGAACCTGATCCTTTGCTAAACATATTGCACTCAAACTGTCACAATATACTATAGCCTGATCATGATGCAAACCAAGACTACTGACCAGTCCTTTCAACCATATTATCTCCTTTGCAGCTGCTGTCAAAGCCATGTACTCTGCTTCAGTAGTAGACAAAGTCACTGTAGGCTGCAGAGTAGCTTTCCAACTAACAACAGAGTCACCAAGAGTAAAAACATAACCAGTCATAGATCTCCTTGTGTCAACATCTCCAGCATAATCGCTATCTGAATAGCCTGTTACTAAGCATTGTGTATCACCTCCATAAATGAGACCAACATCAGACGTACCTTTGAGGTACCGAAAAATTCTCTTCACGGCTTGCCAGTGCTCCTTTCCGGGATCACCCATAAATCTGCTAACAACACTAACAGCATGTGCAAGATCAGGCCTAGTGCAGACCATAGCATACATCAGGCTTCCTACTGCACTTGCATAGGGAACTCGAGACATGTATTCCTTCTCCTCAGCAGATTTAGGTGCAAACGCAGTAGACAAATGAATATTTGCAGCACTTGGAGTATCTATAGATTTTGATGTAGACATACCAAACCTGGATAGTATTTTCTGGATGTAACCTTTCTGTGATAAGAAAAGCTTCTTCTGACTTCTATCCCTGTAAATCTCCATTCCCAAAATTCTTCGGGCTGCTCCCAAATCCTTCATCTCAAACTCTGCACTGAGGAAACCCTTCAACTTCTGGATATCTGACTTGTTTTCTGCAGCTATCAACATATCATCTACATACAGGACCAGATAAATGAGAGACCCATTTGTGACCTTGTTGTAGTAGACACAACAATCATACAGACTCCTGATGTAGCTTATCTCTATCATATAGCTATCAAACCTCTTGTACCACTGTCTAGGAGACTGCTTTAGTCCATACAAGGACTTCTTCAACTTGCAAACATGGTCTTCTTTTCCAAGAACTTGGAAACCATCTGGCTGAGTCATGTATATCTCTTCTTCCAGTTCTCCATGTAGAAAAGCTGTCTTCACATCTAGTTGTTCAAGCTCCAGATTCTGATGTGCTACTATGGCTAGTAACACCCTGATAGAGGTATGTCTGACCACTGGCGAGAAAATCTCATTGTAGTCTACTCCCTCTTTCTGATGGAACCCTCTTGCAACTACTCTAGCTTTATACTTAATGCCCTCAGCAGGTGACAACCCTTCCTTCTTCTTGAAAACTCATTTACAAATAATGATCTTTCTCCCCTGATCAGGTCGTTTGGTCAATTCCCAAGTCTGATTCCTCTGAAGTGACTCCATCTCATCTCCCATTGCAGCAAGCCATTGAGTTGACTCTGTACCTGTAATTGCTTCCTTGTAGGTGGATGGCTCATGAGAATCCACCTCTTCAGCAACCTGTAGTGCATAAGCCACCATTTCCTCAAACCCATACCTCGTGGGAGCTTTCCCAAAATTTGCTCTCCTAGGTCGCTCATGAGTCAGAATATGCTGATTAACTACCGTTGGTTCTGTTTCTGAATGTAGGTGTTGATCTTCCTGTTGTGGTTCAAACTCATCTTCAGTGACTTGTTGCTCCACCTGTCTCTCAACACTACAATTTTCTGATACTACAGTAGACTTCACAGTAGGGTTAAACATAGAATTTTCATTAAATACTACGTTTCTACTAAGTATAACCCTCTTTTCAGATGGAGACCAGATTCTGAAACCTTTAACCCCATCCCCATAGCCTACAAACACTCCCTTTTTAGCTCTTGGTTCTAACTTACCCTCACTTACATGATAATAAGCACTACACCCAAAAACTCTCAGATTGGAGTAATCAGCGGGCTTACCAGACCACATCTCATAAGGTGTTTTGAGATGTATACCTGTGTGAGGTCCACGATTTATCAGATAACATGCAGTACTCACTGCTTCTGCCCAGAACCTCCTTTCTAATCCAGCATTAGAGAGCATGCACCTTGCTCTCTCCAAAAGTGTCTGATTCATACGTTCTGCTACACCATTTTGCTGTGGTGTATTCCGGACTGTATGATGCCTTGCAATACCTTCAGACTTGCATAACTCATCAAATTCAGCAGAACAGAATTCCAGACCATTATCAGTTCGCAGCCTCTTGATCTTCTTCCCTGTTTGATTTTCCACTAAAGCCTTCCACTGCTTGAAATTCTTGAAAGCGTCACTTTTATGCTTCATCACGAACACCCAAGTCATTCTTGAGTAGTCATCAATCATAAACACAAAATATCTGTGACCTCCCAAAGAATCAACACGAGAAGGACCCCAACAATCAGAATGGATATAATCAAACGTGCCTTTAGTTCTATGAATTGCTTTAGGAAATTTTCTGCGATGTAACTTCTCAAAGATACAATGTTCACAGAAATCAAGATCCTTGACCTTGTGGCCACCAAGAAGATCATCTTTTGACAGAATTTGCATCCCTCTTTCACTCATATGACCGAGCCTCATGTGCCGTAGCTTGGTCATATCATCCTTGTGAAACTCCGATGATGCAACAGCAGCAGAACCTGACAGCATAGAACCTTGCAGAAAATACAAAGTACCCCGCTTGACACCTTTCAGAACCACATTGGAACCCTTGTAGACATTTAGAACTCCACGTGAGCCTTCGTACCTGAACCCTTTGCTGTCTAGTAGACCCAAAGAAATCAGATTCTTTGTCATGCGTGGAGCATGCCTAACATCATTCAATGTACAGAATTTACCATCATGTGTCCGTATTTTTATTGAGCCTATTCCAACCACCTTGCATGAATGACTGTCAGCCATAGAAATATTGCCTCCATCTATCTGCTCATAGGTTGAAAACCACTCTCTACGTGGACATATATGATAAGACGCCCCGGTATCCAAAATCCACACATCTCTGTGATGTGTGTGTGCATCTGCAACCAAGGCCAAATCCTCTTCAGAATTGGTGTCAACTTCTGCTACAACAGCAGTACCTGATGCTTTCTCATGCTGCTGCTTCTTCTTCTTTGGACATTCGTTTTTCCAATGTCCCTTTTCTTTACAGTAGTTACAGACATCATTAGATTTGGAACTCTTTGAAACTGGTTTCTTGAATTTCTTCTTCCCCGAGCTTCCCTGTCCCATCCTTCCGCTGGCTACCAACCCAGCAGCCTGACTGTCTGAACTTGTACCAGTCGCCTTATGACGCATCTCTCTAGTACGAAGGGATGATCTAACCTCCTCCAGAGTCACAGTATCTCTCCCACCAATAAAAGAATCCACAAAATTCTCATAAGACAGGGGTAGAGATACCAGCAGAATTAAGGCAGCATCTTCATCATCAACTTTAACATCAATGTTACGCAACTCTAATAGAATTGTGTTTAACTGATCTAAGTGATCTCTTAGAGTCGTGCCCTCTTCCATTCGCAGACTGAACAGACGTCGCTTTAGAAGCAACTTGTTGGTTAAAGACTTCGTCATGTATAGACTCTCAAGCTTCAACCACAGACCAGCCGCAGTTTCCTCCTCTGCGACCTCGGTGATAATATCATCTGCAAGACACAACAAGATTGTCGAGTGTGCCTTCTCCTCCAGACTGGCCATCTCAGCGATTTCTGGATCCCCCGGCTTCTTCACCAGCGGCGCCCACATCCCTTGTTGTTTTAACAAGGCTCGCATCTTGATCTGCCATAAACTGAAACTGTTTCTCCCCGTGAATTTATCGATCTTCACGTTTAACCCAGACATCTTTCTTCCCAGAATTTGAACCCCTCCTGGGCTCTGATACCAGTTTGTTGTAACGGATGAAAGAAAGAAGACAGATTTACGTGGTTCACTAACGATATGTTAGCTACGTCCACGGCAGAAGGAGAACAGTTTTATTAGTGTGAGGAAGAACACTGAATACAGAATACAGAGTGCGGCGCTAAGCACTGTACTAAATACAATTAGGTTTAGGACGTTTATATACTAAACGTCCGTGACTGAAACTGTCTCCGCGAGCGACAGTCGCGCGAGCGACTGATGAGCGCGCGAACGACTGATGAGCGCGCGAACGACTGATGCGCGCGCGAGCGACTGATGCGTGCGCGAGTTGACTGATGTTCGCGTGAGTCGCGCGAGCGACTGATGAGCGCGCAAACGACTGATGAGCGCGCGAACGACTGATGCGCGCGCGAGCGACTGATGCGCGCGCGAGTTGACTGATGTTCGCGTGAGTCAACTGATGCTCGCGCGAGCGACTAATGCTCGCGCGAGTGAAACCGTCCAACCAACTGAGCCCAACATAACAGATTTCGTGGGCCTCGGGGGCGTTGCCCCCGAACCCCCAAACCAGGGCGCGTCGCCCCTGGACCCCAACTCGCTGACCGGGCAGCGAGATCCCCGAATAGCTGGTACCTTCAGATGGCTGGTTCAAGGCATATATTAACACTTATCAAAATAAAAGGTCATGAAAAGTTAAAGGCAGCCCCAAATGTGTGCCTGGCTGCAATGCTTTAGGAGTACACGACATGACCACTTTTGGCATTGCTAGACTGTTTTGAATTGGCCAAGAATGGACGAAGTAAACTTGTTCTTAGATATCTATTTTGGTTTCTTTTAATCCTGTAAAAAAATCAAATCTCCTAGGGTCCAAGAATACTAAGGGATAACAATAATGGATAGATTATCCTATATGGCTTTACTTTAAATCAATAGATTTTTCTTTTGATGAAGTGGTTACAGCGCAGTGATAAGCGCATCCACTATCTATTGACGAAGTCATGAGTCCAAGTCACCATGAGGATAAGAATGAAATCATTTGATCCTCTTTTTAAAAAAAAGGATGATGAGAATAGTTCATCAGGAAAATTGACCATGAAAGGAACCCTTAACCCTCCCACTATTTTGTTGAGATATTTATCCCACATCGGATATATGAAACCTTGTTTGTGGGCTTATAAAGGTTTGAATTAATTTCTCTATTACCAATTAGTTTTAAAGTTGAACCTTTTATCAAAAAATGACAACTGAAGTTTGATAAAAAAACAAGAGCAAAATCATTTCTATTTGTTTCTTTTGGGTATGATTAGAATAACGTGCAACTCTAACATAGAAAAGGAGAGGTTTTATTAAAGACCTTGATAAGAATTAGTTGATGACTTTTTTGTTTCATCTTATTTTTAATCGCATATTCAAATCTCGACCGTCTAGTTTATATATATATATATATGAGTAAATCATCTCTACAAATTTTCATACAAATTGATAAATGTGATTCACCGATTATAAACTTGAACGGTTCCAGTTTGACACATTTAAATCAGCCATTGATTTGATCTATTTCGATGTCTTACCGATCACCAATTTGACTGAAAATTTGTATAAATGATCTACTCATAGAATCCTATAAACTGAACGGTTGAGATGGAAAAATGTAATTGAAAAATAGATGTAATAAGCCATTAAGAAAAAAATCCTTAACTAATTCTCAACAAAAAAATCCCCAGTGGATCCCCTCCCAGTATAGAAATACTAGAAAATAAACACTAATCAAACTCTATCATCAACTGCACATAGCATGACAATCAAGCTGTTAAATCACGAGGATTACAGGAACATGCCTTTGTATTTCAATGACACTGCATTCGGAAACTAGTGTAAGCTGTGAACACTGCTACCGGAAATGCTATATGTTTTCAAGAACCTTTTTCTGCAATTGTCTGATGAATTTACAATTTATTACAGGTATAAGAAAAGATAATGTCAATCTAAGAAAAAAAGATAGATTCATGTCACATAATTGGTCCAACACGTTAGCAGTTGACCTTACATGGTCTTAACAATCTTAAACTTTATAGTAACTGTAAAACTCATTCATTCCTCGGCACAATCTCAGATAAACTTAATTTTCCAAAATGATTAGAAAGTTTTGGAACGCAAGGACATAAAGTTCATGCATTCCAACTCAGATATGAGTCTGAGTTCTAACCCTAGAACCAAGGAAATGCTCTTTGGCACTGTTGTTACTTTTATTCCTTGCAAATTTCATAACCAAGGAAATGTAATGTTTTAGTTCAGCAAACGGGTATTACCCTATGCTTATGCTAGGTAACGAAGAAAAAAAATAAGTGCTTGACATACTAAGGAAAATGGCATTGGCTGTGAATTCCCAAACAAGAATGAAAAGTGAAAAGCCTACATGATAACAGATACATGGAGTCAGTCACAGTGGGATTCAGCTTACCAAGTACCATATTTCCCACCATTACTCACTGTTTTGTGTACTCTTCCACGGTAGGCGCCGGTTTGTAGCTGCACTGTCAACTACATGTTCTACATATTCAAGCCCCTTACATGTATCCAAGGTCATTATCAGCTGTAGGGTTATCATAACTTTCATATTGAAAGTCAGCATCAAGATTTTCCATAGTCTTCCCAAATACAAATGATTTCGTCCCCATGGTTGTGAAAGGCATTAAACCGAAAGCTCGAGCTGTCTTAATTTCTCTCACAATCTTTCTCTGGGCTTTGGCGCTAATCTTAGTCTACACAAGGCACAGGAGAACATAACTTATTACTGTGAAAGTTCAACAAAGTTCAACTTACTACATGCACTCTTTATTACCTGGCTTCTTTTAATAATAACTCCAGCTTCAGTCATGAACTTTGCCAGGAATCTCACATTCTGCACAAAATATTACATTAAATGTAAGAACACATTAAGCATCAAAAATAAGAGAATACACAAATGAACCTAACATTTATAATTGGCACCTTCAAAAAGCTGTCTAAATATAATCACCAGTAAAAGTAGCAAAACAAGGTTTCACTCATTTCAGGCTTCAATGGATAGTTGGATACTAAGGGGTAAAAGGGGGATCTAAAGCCGATATTCCATAATTGTGTGGTAGCATGAGATAGCAACAGTAATATCAAGAGAAACTTCGGAAGCCTTGTATACCTACTATCTACTTTCCAATTTGAAGTTGTCTAACAGTCAACTTAGTAGCAACTTAATGATGTAGTGACAAAAATTGAATATGTTTCCAACATGTAAGACTATCTGGGACAATCAAGTAGAAAATACCAGCCCCCATATTTATCAAAAACTATAATCTCTAAACTTGTAACTCTACAATTCGGCCTCAATCAAGTCACAACCTCCCTCGCACATTCTAGATCAATCTAGTTTTGGAAAACATACAGGTCTCAATTGGAATTTTGCATTAGGGCATCAACAATAATACCAATAACTCAGGACACTACATATATCTAATTGTATAGAGTCTTTATGCATTCCTTAAAATTCACATATTCAGAAACTGACAAGTATGCATACCCTGAAATCGGCTTTTCGAAGTACTTCCTCTGTAGTTACTTCAAACACATTCCTTCTGGGAGGTTGACAATATGTAGGCTTAGTAACATCAAGATCCTGCAGATGGCAACATCTTAAATGAAACACATGTATAAAGAATAAAACGAGAGCATGTGGTTCAGCAGTCTAGTAGGACAGGCTGACTTATATACATTTGCAGTGCAGTACAAACAAGAAAGTTGAGATTCAGGATATAAACCTGGAGACCAATACTACTAATAATAACAATGCAATAACAGAACTGCAAACAGTATAAAAGAAAGGAGGTTGCTCCTTCACATACTTTAGGCTCATAAACCCCTCCATCAAAATATTTTGTATCTGGTCTGAAGATAAATCCGTCTTGTTCAACTTCCTCGCTATCATATTGAAAGTCTGTGGCTGTTCTCTTTAATTTTTTATCCATTCCATCTGACAATGTGTTAAAACTTTCATCTAAGCCGTCAAGTACACGGGAACCACTTTCATTTGCTCCAGGCAGATTCGAAGCATATCCATTATGAAACTTCCCAAGCCTATCAAGTTTAGCAAAAAAGGCATCAGTTTTGGAATTCCCTTCGGAAGTTTCACTGAAGATCCTCGCCTCAAAATCATTAGCAGATTCAAAGGAATTAGAATTCTGCTTATCATCCATTCTACCACCTGAGACAGAAAGATTAATATAGCATGATAAATCAATTTTGAACCATTTCAGGTTTTAGTTTTGTGTACAGTACCTCATTGAGTGATAGGAAACAAAAAAACAAAAACAAAAACTATTAAATAAGATGAACCTCCAAATAAACCTAATTCTCTAGATTTTCTCAAAGATTCAAGAAAAGTGCCAATTTATCAATTATCCATTTATCATGGAAAATGGAACCAACAGAATGGAGTTATGTGGAAAAGTACCTGGGGGTGCATACGTGGAAAGAGTTCTCATGTTGTGCGCATGATGAAATTGGCATGATACACCATCATGGAGAGACCGCAGAGCAAATTGAAAAAATTTCATTTCTGCCACAAAACAAAGTTGGTGAGCATGTGCAAATTGGTACTAAAGCTTGAATAAGCATCAACAAGTCAACATTTAATACATCATTGTATTACAACATATATCTATAACGAAGATTTGAATTCTCAACAAGTCCTCTTTTCATGAAAATTCAAAAAAATAAAAGTTATAACGTATGCGAAACAAGGACAACTAAATCCAACTGCAAACACGACTAAAAGAAAGAACTCCTCTTTCTTCTTTTCCGTTCTTTTTTTTGACTTCTGAATCAAAATGTAAAATTCGTACTCAATGGTGAGCTTGAGATACCAGACTTCAACTTCAACTACTTATTTCGAGTATAGCACTTTGATTATGCATAGAAACCCATCAAACCAAAAACCAGAAGAACCAAATGCACATCAAAAGCAGTGGCGGAACTTCAGATCAGATCTGGAAGGGGCTAAAATTTCCGGAGGGGCTATTATATACCAAATTCTTGAACTAAATCTATAATTAATGCAATTAAACTATAATTGAAGGAAATTTTTAAAACCACCGCAGGGGCCAGGACCCTCTCCTGCCCTAACTACGTTCCACCATTCAAAAGTAATGAGCCTTCTACTAATATATACTTCTTAATCAAACTTTCAACACAACCCAATTCTTACATATACAAATAACCAAAGAAAAAAAAGCATGAAATGAAAACCATATGGAGAAGTGTGAAATGCCCAGTAAGCTAAATGAGAAACAAAACATGCTCAGATTCAAAGTTAACGAGTATAGGCTCAAAATTAACAGACCCAACTCAAAAAGATCCAAACTTTAAACAGGGAGATATACCTGGAGAGACTGACGAGCAGGAAGGAGTAGAGATGCAGCAGAGAGAGAGAGGGTATTGTAATATTAGGGCTTTGTTCAATCGGAGCAAAAGTTGCAGCCAAACGGGTTCAGAAATGGGCCTAACAACAGATCAATACTGGGCCTTAACCACAGGGAAAAACTAATTGGATTTAATGAAATCTTTAATAATAATAATAATAATAAAAGGAAAAGAAAAATAAATCATATTCGCACAAAAAATGAGTGAACCTAAAAATAAGATTTTCGCCCATCATTTATTTGGTATTGTAGCATTAGTCTCTCTTATGAGTTATTTAATTGATTAATAAAAAATACTGTTTTTTTATCTCTATGGTAATATGGGGTTACGGTACCAATAATGTCATTTCATGTGTAATGTGTTCTCATTTTTTTTGAAAAAGTCAATCACGACTTGATATAGGGTGGATTTGGTGCAGCTGGGCTTATAAGGTATAAGCTGACTTTTAGCTTATAAGCAGAAGATGGGTATTTACAGCTTCTCCTTTTTCCCTCAAAACACTTTATACTTTTTTAAAAAGTAGCTTATTTTTGGGCTTACCAAACACCAAAACCTCTGGTGCTTAAAAGCAAAGGAGGTTATAAGCTCTCCCAAACCCAGCCATATTAAGGTCAAACACGAAAGCCAGAAGTAACCATTACATACTCTACCGCTACCATCTACAGATAGACAAGTAGTTGTGAGGCATACCTCACCTAGTACATAGGATAGACTACTCTTTAATCATCTCATTCACTTATTCTGTAAGCTTATTTCTACCATGCATAGACAAATAGGCTATTGCTATAAAATAGTAAAACTAAATAAAAAGGCCCAAAAGGGCCAAACCCAATATGTCAAGGCCCAAAGAAACCCTAGCAGAATTGTGATAGCAGCATAGCCGTCGCAGTCAATACTGACGTCAGCAACCATATCAGCAACAACGCCAGCGCCGATGACACCCTTGTCTTCGCTGCCTCCATAGTCGTAACTGTAACCAATGTGACCTTCATTGACACAAGCATGTCCTCCATAGCCATGTCTCATACCAACAACACCAATCCAATTAAAAGAAGTTGAATTGGTATTGGATCTAGGAGAGAACCTAGATAAGAAAACACCATAGATGTCTTTGTTGGGATTGAAGGAGTCTCTGTTTGAACCTTCTCTTCAGTTATGCTCGTTGTGAAGAGATGAAGGATCCTAGAGACTTGAATGCAAGGAAGGATTTCAACGATGTTCGTTAATGATTTCTATGGTGGGGAGGCTTTCGACGGCTGTCATAGTGGAGACGCAGATGAGGGCCGTCATAGAGAGGAGGCTGGTGAAGGCCTCGATCGAGAGAAAGCTTGTGAGGGCCGCCATGAAGAGGTGACTTGTGCTACCCACGATGGATGGAGCGCGGCGCTTCAGAGGCTAGAGTTTCTTACGAGAGAACTCTAGATCCATATGCAACTTATTAAAAAGACACTTTCATGTGTTCTCATGTTTTATTAATAGCGGCGTGAAAGTGGCACCAACCCATTTAATATATATATATATATATATATATATATATATATATATATATATATATATATATATCGTTACCCATCATAGCATTATGTACATGAGTACATCTATAGACATGTTACCAAACCTAGGGATACCTATCATATTATCAAAGTTGATTAGTACTATTCAGCCACATTGTGAGTGGGGGATGAATATGTTCACGAAGAATCTTGCATGCTATCGAAATCCATCATATATCTGAGAGATCTCTCTTCTGTCTTTGTGGAGATCATAACAGACCCTAAGATCTTCCTGTAATCATCCCCACTTTGCTGAGTTTGCTCTATACAGTCACCGTTCAAGTCCTTTTTACAAGGACAAGGACAACAATGGTGTCAAATCACGATCGAACCCTAATCGGCTAATCTTATCTTTCATGTATTGGGGTTCTTGTAATGGCATCAACCACAGTACATCTGCTTGTTTATTAATAGCTAGTGAGATATTCTACTTGTTTGGACATGGAGTTTGGATAAGCTCAGTTTCCCCCCATATGAATGTATCTGCCTCACCAAGAGAGATGAACCTAGAGATTGAGACTCGTGGACCAAACCAGTTTCATGATCTTGTTGAAACAACCTTCGCATTTGGTTGGAAATCAAGAAGACATTAAAAGCATCTTTAATAGCTCATATAAAAGTATAATTATTTTTATTTTAAAAGAAAAACATCAGTTTTCAGCTTCAACAGCTCATGTAAAGCATTATCAATAATAAAAAACTAGAAAGAGATAAAAAAAATATTATCGATATCTATAGAATTCTCAAAATTTGTATTTTTCATAGACAAATCTCTAAAATTTATTGTTTACCTTTCAAAATTCACTCAATGTCCACTCTCTCCTAAAAATAGAATAAAAAAATATCATTATATCTCTCTAGTGGAAGATTGAGAATATTAAACATGTAACATGTGATTTTGATTTAAATAAATATATAATAATTATATAGGATCAATAAATTATACATAAAAACATTTAATTTAGTAGAGTAAAATATAAGAGCTGTTGGAGTTGACTGCTTTTCTTTATAAAAATTTTGTGATTTTCTCTCCTATAATAGAGAAATTATATAAGAATTGTTGGAGACTTGGAGATAGTCTAATGTTTTGTGACTTTTGTACATCAAGATCTTATGTGACATACCCCTTGAACAATTGTTGTTGAACTTGTAAACCCAAATGATGAAGACAATAGATCACTTAAGTTAGAGAAGAACGAGAGTGAGACTAAAGGGTTGTATTGTATTTGAATTTATATAGTGTTTTAAAGACTTTTATAGATTTTCTGAGTTTGAGGATATTCAATTAAGATTTATTAAAGTAGATTTTTAATCCAGAAAAGTTTGAGGGATCAATTATGATTTATAAATAAATATTTTAAAACCATAAAAGTTTAAATTTATTCAGTAAACACATGAATTATTAAAGATTTATTAAATTAAAGATTTGCACTAATTATTTGGTGTTAATTGTAAAGAAAAAAATTCAACTTTCTAGACACAAGATTTGCATGGATTTATAATATTTTCTTATTTGACTTCTTCCCTCCCTCCCTCTCTCTCCCTCATATATTTTTACACATCTCATTGTTTTTTGTCATTAGCTAATTTTTATACATCGCGCTACGACATCTATATTCTATTATAACTCTTGGGCTCGGATCGAGTGACATCTATTTTTACACAAATTTTGATATAGCGTATTAGCCATTAGATTTGAAAATGTTTAACGGTTAAGATCACTTATTTAAGTGGACAAGTGATGTGGAAATTACATGACATTACATGGTTTTAATCTAATAATAATCATTTTTTCACTACAAGAAAAAAAAACAAAATTAGAATTAAAAAAAAAACTAAATCAACCAAAACTAAAAATGAAAGAAGATAAAAACAAGAAAGAAGGAGCGTAAAACAAGTACCCAGCTCCCAATTTTATTTTCAATTATATTTCATGTTTCCCAATTATTCTTGTTATCTTTCAATCAAGACTTTGCAAAACACAAATCTTTGGTGGGAAGGATGACTCAAAATCAAAACTCGATACATACTGTTAAGATATAAATCTCACATTGGGAATATGAGACATCGTATGTGGGTTTATAAGGGTTTGGACTACTTTCTCCATTACCAATTGGTTTTGGAATTGAATCTCATACTACTTTATCATGGTATCAGAGCGGGTTATCGAAGTACACGTGTGAAGCCCAAAGACCACACAAACTTCACGACCGCCTAAAATGTTATCCACGTGCTAGGTTTGAAAATTCATCACACGTGCGGGAACGTGTTGAGATATAAATCTCACATCGGGAATATGAGACCTTGCATGTGGGTTTATAATGGTTGATGCTACTCTCTCTATTGCTAATTGATACTACTTTATCACATACAAATTACAATTGAAAACATTTGATTTGATTCTCTCATGAAAACACCCTTCAAATCCTTAAAATCGTAAGAGAAAGACTTGGATCCTTAAACCGTCACAAGGAACATGTGTTATGGCCTTTATCATTGATTTGATTCGTGCCATTTGAGATCGACCCCATTCGATCTTCATCTTTTTTTTAGTTTTGGTTGATTTAGATTTTTCAAATTTAAGCTTTGTTTTTTATTATAACGAAAAAAAGATGAGAAAGATTAGTGTTAGATTAAAATTATGTAATTTCATGTCATTTCCACATCACTAACAATGAATCTTAATCGTCACGGACGGATCCGTGATTTAAAAATTTTGAATAAGTATATTTGATTACTACATACAAAAATGTAACAAAATTAACTATACCAATAAGGTTTAAGGTTAATATAATATCTGATTATATTTGATTTAACACTAAATCAAACTATTTTTTTGTAACAAACTGTTAATCATTGACTCACTATCAAAAATATGTATTTTTTATCTATACTAGTATGCAAAAGGAATTACTTTTATTTTTTGTATGAGATGTTGTTTTGATGAATATAGAGTATTTTTTATTTATTAGATGTTGGCAGCAAAAATTTGTAATTAGTTTGTAATTTTTTATATTTTGTTTTAGAACTAAATTAGTTTGGAATCAGATGAATTGAGAAAGTCCGAGTTGTCAAAATGCAAATGAGAGGTGTAAGAGGTAAATGAATGAAAATAAATAAATAATATAAACTAGTATGAGCCACCTAACTATTATTTATTAGCCCACCATGTTCTTTTTACCTGTATGAATTGACAAGAAAACTGTGGCTTGTTGATTTGGTAAAATCTAATTGCCTTAGGTTTTTACTTCACTTTCAATTATGGTTAGGCTTTCTCTCATTTAATATAAGCGCAATAAGAGTAGATGAAAAACATCATGGGCTACAACCCAAGTGATGTATAACTATCCTTTGTCGTCCTTATTAACCGTTAAACATTTTAAAATTTAATGGCTAACATATTGTGTCAAATTTTGTGTAAAAAAAATGTCCCTCGATCCAAACTCATAACTCTTATATTGAATTGTTTTAACTTTTTTTCACCTCTTAATTACATACCTCCCGCTATAACTCTTTTATTCTACAATTATATTTTTATCTTATATATCCCGGTCTCCCTCTATCACTCAAATATATTTACACATCTCTTTTCTTTTTGACTTTAGTTAACATTCTTTTAACCTTTTAATTTTTATATATCTCACTACAACACCTTTGTTCCACAATTATTTCTTTAGGAGAATGAAATTTACACTTCCTAAATTACATTTCACACCCCCACAATCCCACTATTATGTTTTAATATATTTTATGACTTAGTTTGTTGTTGTTACCTATTTACCCTTCTTATATTAGAATCATAACCATCATCTTTGCAAATAGCCAACTCCAGTCCCGTCTCAATGGAATGGATGATGGTTTTCTACCATCCCATGATCCTATCCTTCATCCAAGGAGTAACTAGCTAATACTTATCGAAGCCCCTAATACTTGGATGATGGTTCAATTTCTCTTCTTTTATTTTTAGGTCAAAATTAGACTTATAAATGGATCGGATATTATCTAGATCTGCTCCGAATCCATGGTTTTTAAACGAGTTTGGATCAAAAATTTAACTCGTTGATCTGTTAAGGAACCATATTCGTTAACCCGTTTACTAAACGAATCAGATCAGGATCGTAGTTGATCTGATCCGTTAAGGACCCGAATCAGTTTAAAAATAATTAAATAATATTTATATAAATATAATATTATTAATAAATATTAAATAATAAGATAATTATTTAGATAATCTAAACATTCATATCTAAAGTGTCTCTAAAGTATGATTTGATGAAGTTGAAGGTTGTTAATGCCTATGTATTTATGGTAAAAAACATTGGAGGTCAAGTATTTTAATTATATTAGTGTACCGTTAAGAAGTATTTTAGGCATGTAATTCAACTTTTGATGTAAACCTTTATTTTCTTATAAAATTTCATCAATATTTTATAATAAAACTATGAAATTATTATTAAAAATTGAAATATTTATTATTATAAACTAATTAGATTAACGGGTCGGATGTCCGTTAACCTGCAGGATCCGGATTTGGATCGAGTTATTAAAGATCTGACGGGTAACGAGTCAGATCCGGATCTATTATGGATCCAAATACGAATCCGTAATAGATCCGGATCTAGGTCGATCCGGTTCAGATCTGATCCATTTAAAGGTCTAATCAAAATGTTGTAAGTTGCAACCAAACTTCAGTTGTTTTTGGAGGTAGACGAATATGAACTCATTGATGATCCAACATGAATTTCAAATGAGGACGTGGACTGGTTGATTTTGAATACTCGATAAAGACGAGTTTTAGAGACTTCGGTTTGCATATTGAAGATGGAAGCGAAGCTGACTTTCGACCCAAAGTGGTGGGGCTTCTTCACTTCTCCTGTCGTCGGAGCTCATCGACCTCCGACCCACCTTAATTTGTTGCCGGCCGATTCCTTCGAGCCTGCATCCGAAAAATCTCCATGGTGTGAGCATATATAAAATTTACATCTGATTTAAGGCTTGGGTTTTCTGGATTTAAAGAGGGTTGCATATCGATGAAACTAATCAACATCATTTCTGAAACAACGGAGGAATCAGTATTTTGTTAGAGAAGATGACGAGTGACTTCTATTTTTATGGAAGAAGGGCAAGACCGGAAATGAATTAGTATTATATACAGTGTTTTAAAACTCGGCCTAGTCGGCCGAGTACTCACTAGTCGGCCTCCCAACGAGGCGATTTTAGGTAAATCGTCGGACAAAATCGGCCAGGAGAAAGTCAGCCGAGTAGGCGGCCTGACTCGAGAAAACTCGGCCCAGAACAGAAAAACTCGACCCAACTCGCGGCCTAAAAAAGGAAACCGAAGACCTAATCACTCGCTCTCACTCAGTCATTCCTTGTCTCAGTCTCTCGTGCAGTCGCACTCACTCTCAGCCTCTTGCTCTCGACATCTCTCTCTCGCAGCCGGCCTCTCGCTCTCGGCCTCAAGCTCTAGCTCTCTTGCTCTCTCTCTCTCTCTCGGCCTCTCGCTCTCGGCCTCACGCTCTCGACCTCTCGCTCTCGTTCTTCTTGCCTCGCCGTCATCACTAATCACCGGTGAGTTCGATTTCTTTGCTGGGTTTGGTTTTCGGGACTTCTTTGGTGACGATTTTGAATCAATTCCCAGTTGGGGTTTTGGGGTGTTGCTCTTGTTTGCTGGGATTGAACTGGCTATGTGTGCTAGGGACATGAATACTAAATAAGAATCATTTGTGATGCTTATTTGCACTACTGTTTCACTTGTGGGTTAGAGCGCAGCACTTGGATTTGTGGTGGAGATGGTTACGTATGTGCTGCTTTGGTTAAGAAAGTTGGGCTGGAATGACAAACCTAGTTCTGTGACTCATGATCAACCTTAGTACAAAACTATCACGATCCATGATGCTAGGTTTAGCTAGACTAGCTTTGATGTATTTCAAAAATGCTTGCTAGTATGGTGCAATAGATTTGGGACTGCTTTGAATTGAGTGGTGTAGAAGAGCCCTGCATTGCTATGTATCCAAATATATGTGTATTCGCCTTAGTGACGTTCTCTGTAAAAGATGCATTAGGCACGCAAGATGATCACAATGAATATATATGGAAAATAGTTGGCGTCATAGCATATTCCTCAATCTTCTATATACTCTATTCTATATGATCTTATTCCCCCTTCAATTATGCCTGGCGGGTTCGTTTATAACTTTTAAGCCAAAAACAAATGTCTTCTTGGCTAGTTCAGCATTAAGATCAATTTCTTCGGCAATATAAAAGTCCCAGATCAAAGCAAAACAGATAAGAAACTCCCAATTTTGTATGCGAAAGATCCAACGATTTCATTTCAGCATTTTTTTCACGAGTCTAATTGCTCACGCCACCAATGTTTCATTCCATCTATTAATACATCATAGAGTATAAGTATTCTGTTTGTTTCCTATTCTTATGCACTATTCTTATTCTGTTTCTTATTTTCTTATTTTATAAGCATAATGTTTTCGTATTTTCTTATTTTATTTAGGAAAATGACCGACACAATGTCTTCTTCTGCATCTAATGTAACGTTGGAGATTGATAGCCGAGAGTTATTGAAGCGTAATTCAAGTGATGTATATATAATATATTAAGGGTGGTGCTATTAACACATCATTTTTTGTTATTCACACATCACGTTACTTTTTTAACCAATCAAGCAGCAAATTTAAGTGGCAAACTTCTAAATAAAAATGATATATGTGGATGGAAAAAAGTACAGGGTTGTTAATAGCAAAAAAGTGTGTTAGTAACAATACCTATATTAAAGAGAGTTCTAGTTACATCTTTAAATTTGCTGAGTACACCTCTATATTTTTTGTTTCACAAAAAAGTTGACAAAAAGAAAAATAAATACATATAAAATGCATGTTAAGGAGAAAAAATATCAATTGTTTTCTCAAAACATCTGAATCCATCTTCATAGATGAAGATGTGAAACCATGTTAAACATAATAGTTTCATACATTGCTAATCTGGGTCTTATCGTTTTCATCATCTCGTAAGTCCTTTATACCACTAAGTCCTCTATATTGCTAACGGTGCCCATGGCTGCGTGCCGGGTTGAACATCGATCACCTTTAAATCGGTACTCATCTGATGTGTAATCACATTAAGCAGAAGCAGTTGTAGGGCAACTCTCCTTTGGCAGTATAATCAACAACGAACACATAACGTAAATTAAACACTATGAGCTAGGTCGACCAATCACTTATACCAATAGAATTTCATGGCAAGCCTTTCATTGCATTCGATCTGGCTGGTTTGCAAGCTACGCATATATGAATTGAAACAAGAGAATTGAACTGTATAAATCAGTTCCTATTCAACTACCAAATTCTCATTTGCCATTCATAATTTAAGAACTATTTTGTATTTTAGTTTTTGTTTTTGATTTGTGATTACTTGGTTTGTCCCGATCTGATAAGAACATAAACCTGGATCATGGAATGAGGTTGACAACAAGATGAGATTGTTAGAGATAATGGTATTTCATTAAGATGTGTGTTTAGATTTTATGTATGCTAAAAAGTAAAATGGAGGTGCACTAAGTAAATGAAGGTTTAAACAACAAATTTAGAGATGCATCTAGAATTCCCCTATATTGGGAGTGGAATGTAATTTGAGATGTGCAAATTTCACTTCCCTTTCTTTATCAGTATATAGTTTATTTCTTTTGTTTTATACTATTATAACACATATATTCAACTATTTCAATTATATCAATATAAGTGAGAATATAGACGATCAATAGTCTTGACATAAGTCTATTAAGCTTTACAAAATGATCTCTTATACATAAGAATTCTTCATTCATTCTTCATTATGTCTCTAAAGATTTGATACACATAGAGCTTAACTTGAGAATTTTCATGTTATACCTTTTTTTGTCTACTGATGACTCATAAGAATCCATACAAGTTTATCATTTGATTTTAACAATCCTTAAAAGTTTAGCTTTTAAAATCTACGAGAATCTATAAGATTTTATAAATCTGCATAAATCCAAGATCTTTCTTTAAATCCATCACTTAAAAAAATCTTCAAAAATCTAACACACTACACCCCTGAGAGCAACAAGAGCTTTTAAGGACGAGACAAGACAGTGTGTGCTGTGGTCACAAGTCATATCCAAGAATGATAATCCATGTTCAGATAATTCAATCAGGAGATACAGCAGGGAAAGCCAGGGAGTAAGCTGAATTCAGTAAACAGATGTATAAAACACAACGAAATGGTGTAGAAATGGGCAGTACAAGAACAGTTGCTCCTACTCATCAAGGAAAAGCTGATTGCAGTAACAAGCTGCAGCTGCATTCAAATCCTCGATCATTTCACAAATTTGAACATTTCAGGTTGATGCTTTTTGCAGTCCTCACCATAGATGCCTGAAATTATAATAGACAAAATGAGAGGTCCATACCCACCTGATAGACCAACTAAAAGGACGATAAAAAGCATCACACTACAATTTTTAGCGCAGTTCTTAAACTGATTACTTATACTTAAAAACTCATGAAGAACACAGCCAGACAAAATGTAACCTGAAAGCTACAACCAAAAATTGATGTTCTAGACAAAATGTTGGGGTACTCTACTAACTCAAAGGCACCATTAAAATTTAGGCTACTCTTTTTGGGCAGTTGGAGTTCATGAGGGAGCCTGACCTCAGTACATATTTAGATTTTAACTGACACAATTCCAAAACACAGAGTGAAACGTAGAAAAGTCACACAAATTGTGTGATGAGAGGTGGTTTTCATATGTTAAGGTGTTGAAAACTTTATAAAGGAGGATCAAGTGGCTGCAAGGAGCATAGTTATGCTAAAATAGACAAGTAGATTGTTGGGGAGGTGAAACTCAACATGTGATTCCTCACCTGGTTGAAAATTCAATGCCACAAGTCCAAAACGAAAAACAAAATGAACAAGGGAAAAAGGCGGGAGTGAACAATTGTAACAAGCCTCCTTTCTAAATGGCAGTGAAACTACATACAATTCTGATATATTTTCAGTTATGCCATCAATTTCAGGTACATCACTAGTACAGAAGTATATATTGATATAATTTAGAAAAAAACGCTACCACCTTGCAATATTGAGAAAATAATTTGAATGGTACCTCTTGCAAAACTCTGTTAGATACCGCGAGCTGTTGTAAAAGATGAACCACATCAACACCAGGACCAACGTATCTGTCAAGATTAAGGAAATTCACAAGTGCAATACCATAACAGCTCACAGAAAATGAGAGAATTCCTTTCTAAATATGATCAAGAATGGTGGGAGACAAAGTAAATAAAGTTCCGACCTATCTGCTCTCACAAACTACAAAAGATATAAAGATGTAAACAGGATACTGAAGAGATAACGCTCCCACCAATCCAACATATAGAGCCCAAAAGTGACATTGTACAGATAGATCTTACGTTGAACCCAATTCATGGCTCCACGATCTACACCCAACAAAAAAACATGTATCAGTTTCATAGTCTGCTTTGTTCACAAGTCAGATTGTTATATCCAAAGTAACCAGATATGAGCAGAAGAGATTTGAAGTAGCAATAAAACAACCAAGCACACATAGTATCAATGTTGGCATGCAAAACTGAACATGATGGAAGCATTTAGTTCAGATTCAAAGCTAGACTAAAAAATTTGAATGGGTCAAAAGCGATTGGATCAAATTAGATTCAATAACAAATGGTAAGCAGAGTAATTGTAATCCAAAAAAAATTGAGCAAGAAAAAAAGCCAGAACTTTGAGAGAGAAAGAGAACCCAGAATTGATTATTATCAAAGATGAGAGAGTTGGGTGAAGTAGTTACCTGTGAAAGAAGCCGGAGAAGCGGATCTCATTGGAATAGAGGAATTGGGGGGAGAGAGGAGACGGTGGAACTTACGAAGATGCGATGGTTTTCAAAACTAAATTCTCGGTAGCGGTGAACCGTTTTTTTCACTTTTATAATATTTTAAATTGTTATTTTTGTTTTTAAATAATTTGGTTACATATTTTTTTGGTGCGGTGCGGTTTAGTTTCGGTGTGAATTGATTTATTTCTTTTAACAAACAAGGGATGTCTAAATCTTTATCTAACGATTCCTATAAGGCATGAACAAATTTTGAATGCATTTAGAGTCCATACAAGTCTACAAATATCATCAGAATATCAACTAACAAAACACCATATTTGATAACTTAATAAATATTGCAAACACAAAAACTTGCAAACTACAACTTGAACATAAATGATTTTTTATATATTAAAAATCAAATTTTATCAATGAAAAATTAAGAAAAATATAATTCGGTGTGGTTCGGTTTAAATTGGTTGAATTATAACCTCAAACCGCAACTGAACCGCTTTTATGCGGTTCAGTGTGGTGTGATCATGAAACTACACCGTTTTAATTCAGTGCGGTTACCGAATCATGTTTTTCGATACGATTCGGGTCAGTAACCGTATTTTCAATGCAAAACACCCGTCCATAATTTTGGGTGTCGTGGGTATTAGAATTATCTGACCTGTTGTAATATATGGGTTAAGGTCTGAGCTCTGCATAAATGATGGATGGAGAGCGCGCACAACCGGCACTAGTGTCCATAGTTTTAGATATGAATTATAAACTATTTTATTATGATGTTCGATTTATGTAGCTTGAAAATATAAGTTTACTTAGATGATTATTTTACAATTTACATATAGTTTACATGTATAAAAACAATGTGTCGTATTAGTAGTTCGGTTTAAGAACATATTTTCTAGAAAGAATACTGGATTGGGAGAAAAAGTAAAAAGGAGCGTGGTCAAAAGAATAATTAAGAGGAAAAACGAGGGAGAGCGTCTTTGCCCTTATAGCGCGCTTGCAGTGAAACCTAAGGTTTTGACCTGGCAGTTGCAATTTTTTTAGGAAGAACTGCTAATCGTGCTAATCTATTGAAGATGGTGACGACGTGGGGATTTCCTGATGTTTATCGTGTGATGGCGACAAGCTCTTATCTTGGTGGCGGTTATCTGCGGCGAGAGGGGAAGGCTTCAACCGTGATATGTGTTTTGCATATCACCTCGTCTCTAGAGATGTCGATCTGGAAGAATTGCTTGCTGGTAACAGATGCGACTGTTGGAACAACGGCTGACTCTGCAATCGGGTCATGTTCTAGTCGCCTTGGTACGTTTGTTGGGGATGACTTTGGATTTCCGACGGCCAGATTCGAAGAGAAACCTCAATGTTCGCCGGAAGGCTGTCGAGTGGCATAGAAGACGACGTCTTTGAGTCTGGATCACAAACGAAGGTGGAGCGCTCGAAGTAGGCTAGAGGGCTAGTCTTGCTAACGGGGGAAGATGATCTGGTTCTGCGGGACGAAGTTGCTTTGCTGAAGGAGGTATGGGCAGGATATGGAACAACAACAGTGCCTCTTGGAAGTCGTCCAATTTTTTCGACGAGAAACTCTAGTTTCAAACTAGAGTTGACTGTGCAAGGTGGTTTGACCATGAAAGATGAGCCGAGTGTTGGGCAAGGTTTTGGGTTGAAGAGAAATTTGGAACTGGAGGGTGGGTTGGGCTGGGTCAGGTTGATAAAGAGGGCTCTTTCTGCTTTGTATAGGACTGGATGTGTTGGGTCTTATGGAACTAGGCCGAGCCTTGTTGGGCTCTAGACTGAGCTAAAAAAGAAAGTATCCAATTCACCCTAGGGTATATCGGACTAAAGCAAGCATCAGGATGCAAGCTTGGACTAACTGAGGCACAAGAATGGTCAAAGAAGAAGATAGGTAAGCCATACGAATCCAGGACCAAGAAGGGTCACAAAGCAGATAAAGTGGAGGCTGAGACCAAAGCCATGAGAGAGATGAATTTTGTTTTTCTTCCTTTATCTCCTAGCCCTAGTGTTAATGACAAGGAGAAAGAGAATGTTTAGATTTTATTTTTCAGCCTAGATACTATGTTATTGATCGTAGGAGTAGGTTGGTTTTCTTAAGTGAGCCCAAGTTTCGAATATAGGTAGTATATACTACATATCAATGTAATTTTAGAATTACGAAGTCTTGTTCATCGTAGGTGGTAGCAAATGTATATGTAAGGACTATCTTGATATGAGTTCAATCAAATGATTATCATTTTGTTAAAAAAAAAAAGAATAAATTTCAGTTTACACTTCTAAACTTTAGATCTAAAATCAGCCTCATACCTAAATTTTTTAATCAGTTTTATACCTAAACTTTAGTCTAAAATCAGTTTCATACCTCATCTTTATTTTTAATCAGTTTCATATCTAAACTTTCAAAAGAACATCAATTTTGACTCAACATGACGTCATACTTGGTCATGTTTGATAAAAAATGCTGATGTGGATCAAATTAAAAATAATGTTTTATACTTAAAATTAGGTTGAGATTGATGTTATTTTGAAAGTTTATGTATGAAACTGATTAAAATAAAGATGAGGTATGAAACTAATTTAGACTAAAGTTTAGGTATAAAACCAATTTAAAAAATTAGATATGAGACTGATTTTAGGCTTAAAATTCAGAAGTGTAAACTGAAATTTTTCAAAAAAAAAGTTAGATTCATCCTTGTGGACTTGAAAATCGAATTCCAAGTTCATGAGCTCCATTAGGAGCAGATTGAGTTCGTTTGTGTTTACCATTACCCCCAAAATCGAGGGCTCTGATACCAGATTAATAGAAAGATTATCCTAATTCTGGGTTTTAACAGCAAGAAAGAAAAGAACAAGAAAGGAAATGGACAAAATAAAACAACTGTATTTGCTCGATACCTCCACCATTATATTCTGTAGCAACTTTATAGAGGTCACTGTCATGAATGACACGTGCTCTCGCTGCATTGGCTAAGACAGCTCACGCAAAACAACACACCAACAACCTACAGCTGTTAAACGCAGCGTTTAAACAAGAAGAACTAGTTTTCCTAGTTGAACTAGGACAGCTGTAAACGAACTGTAAAATAACTGTAATTCATTTTCCTAACATTCCATCCTTCTGCAACAACACACTTGTCCTCAAGTGTCTTCAACCATAGCAAGTTAGCTTGAATCCTGTGCTCTAGAAGAACCAACAACATTGAAATCAGGAAACCTCTCCATGATGACATTTGCATCCTCCCATGTAGCTTCTTCCTCAGCTGTTCCCATCCAGTGAATCAGCCATTCAGTACCATCTGCAACATTTTTCTTTAAAATCCTCCTGTCTAAGACAACAACAGGTGTCCATTTAGGATTATTAGGATCCACAATAGGAGGTAGTTGAGGAGATACTGCTACATTACTTCTAATTTTCTTCTTCAATAGTGAAACATGAAAGACATTATGGATCTTGGCTGTAGCAGGCAGTTTCAACTTGTAGGCCACTTGACCTATCCTCTTAGTTACCAGAAAGAGACCAAAAAACTTAGGAGACAGTTTATGTCAATCTACCAGATTAACTGAATTCTGCTTGTAATGCTCAACTTCAAATACACAAAGTCTCCAACACCAAACTCCCTCTCAGAGTGTCTCTTATCATAAAAGTCTTTCATCCTTGACTGAGCTAGTTGTAAATTCCTTTTAATCACTGCCAGCAACTCATCTCTGGTTTTTAATGCAGTGTCTGCATGTGTCACTGTTGTTGAACCAGGAACATAAGGGGTGACTGATAGTGGTTGATACCCATAGAGAGCCTGGAATGGACTAATTTGTAGTGTAAAGTGGTATGCTGAGTTATACCACCATTCTGACCAGGGCAATGCAGCCACCCAAGTGTGAGGCTTCTCTCCTGCTACACATCTAAGGTACTGCTCTAGAGTTCTGTTCAGATTTTCCGTTTGGCCATCAGTTTGTGGATGGTAAGCTGAAGACTTAGCCAACTGAGTCCCTTGCAGCCTAAAAAAATGTTCCCAGAACATACTAAAAAAGACAAGATCCCTATCAGATATTATCTGCTCAGGCATTCCATGAAGTCTAAATATTTCTTTCACAAACTGGTTTGCTACAGAAGCAGCAGTGTATGGATGTGTCATTTGTACAAAATGAGCAAACTTGGTAAACCTATCAATTACCACCCAAATAACAGTTTTTCCTTCTGATAGAGGCAAGTCATCAATAAAATCCATTGAGATGCTTATCAAAGCCTTTTCAGGAATAGGATTAGGCTGCAATAGGTCTGGAGGATCGACAGTCTCATAGTGCTGCAACTGACAAGTATGACATTCTGCCACATACCTTTTGATATCAGTTAGCATTCCAGGCCAGGCAAAACTCATTTTTATCCTTTGATAAGTCCTGGTTCTCCATGCATGTCCTCCTACCTTCCATTCATGGAACTTCTTAATAATATTTTCCCTCCAATTCTCACTTTTTGGAACAAATGTCCTCTGCCTATATAACAAATTGGAGCCCACTAAGGAAAACTATTTCTTATCACAAGTTCCTGCAGCTATTTCCTTCACTACTTGTTGAGTCTCAACATCATTGCAGCTGATTGTTGGATTTCCTCCATAAAGGTATGAACTGGAGTGGAAATCTCTGTTATAGCAGACAACTCTATTTGTCTAAATAAGCATCTGGGGCAGCATTATTCTTTCCTGTCTTATATTGAATAGAGTAATCATACTCCATTAACTTGATGAGCCACTTCTGTTGGGATGGAGTTGTGATCATTTGCTTCAGAAAGTATTTAATGGTCTTGTGATCAGTGTAAATCTTGAAGTGCTTTCCCAATAGATAGGGTCTCCAATGTTGGACTGCATAAACAACTGCTAGCATCTCCTTGTCATAGACTGACAGTGATAAGTGTTTCTGAGCTAAGACCTTACTTATAAAAGCTACGAGATGACCTTCTTAGGATAGTACAACTCCAATTCCTTTATCAGAAGCATCACATTCAACCACAAATTCCTTTGAGAAATCTGAAACTGTTAAGACTGGAGTTGAGGATAAAGCTTGCTTAATTTTTTTCAAATGCTTGCTCAAACTCAGGAGACCATCTGAAATTGTCCTTTTTCAGCATGTCAGTTAATGGTTTTGCAATGAGTCCAAAATGCTTAACAAATTTTCTGTAATACCCAGCTAGACCTAAGAAACCTCTCAGCCCTTTTAAAGTAGATGGTCTCACCCACTTCTTGATGCAGTCAACTTTTGAAGGGTCAACTGCTACACCAGCTGCACTAAGAACATGTCCTAAATACTCCACAGTTGGTACCCCAAAACTGCACTTAGTTGCCTTCACCTTCAATTCATGCCCTGCAGTTTCTGAAAAACCTAATCTAACAGTCTGATATGCTCCTCCATATTACTACTGTAAATAAGTATGTCATCAAAGTATATCAATACCCCTTTTCTCAGCTTTTCTCTAAGGTTGTCATTCATATTTGACTGAAATGTTGCACGAGCATTGGTCAATTCAAATGCTATGACCAGAAATTCATAATGCCCTGAATGTGTCCTGAAAGCAGTTTTCTGGATATCCTCTTCCACCATCCTGATTTGATGGTAGCCAGACCTTAAATCTAGCTTAGTAAAAACAGTTGCCCCATGTATTTCATCCAGCAACTCATCAACTACTGGTATTGGATATTTATCCTTAACAGTGGCAGAGTTGAGAGCCCTGTAATCAATGCACATTCTCCAAGTACCATCCTTCTTTTTCACTAGAATTACTGGAGAAGAAAAAGGAGACACACTAGGTCTAATTATCCCATTGTCCAACATTTCCTTCACAATCCTCTCAATTTTATTCTTATGAAAATGTGGATATTTATAGGCTCTGACCTTGATTGGTGGAGTGTTATGCAATAACTCAATTCTGTGATCATTCTTCTTAGCTGGTGGTAGTGAAGTTGGGGCCTTGAACACATCTAGATACCTGTTTAAAATTTCCTGGATCCTAGGATGTATGCTTGTAGGTCCTGATTGCCTTTGCACTGGACATAACTGTACTATTACTGCCTCTCTTTCTTTAGTCAGTAATCTACTCATCACTTTACAATTGACCACTGTGGTATGTGTGCTAGTTTCCCCTTGTAACACATACTTCCTACTCCCTCTACCAAATTGCATCCTCATTGTTTCAAAATTCCAAGTTATATCCCCCAAAGTTTTCATCCAAGAGGACCCTAGCATTATCTCACACTCTTTGTCAACTCAGAAACAGTTCCTTGTAGTGTAGAGACATTGCCTTCTACCCCACTCACAGACTCTTGTATAGAGTCAAAGCGAGCTACAGATTCATCCTTGTAGACTTGAAAATCGAATTCCAAATTCGTGAGCTCCACTAGGAGCAGATTGAGTTTGTTTGGTGTTCACCATTACCCCCAAAATTGAGGGCTCTGATACCAGATTAATAGAAAGATTTTCCTAATTCTGGGTTTTAACAACAAGAGAGAAAAGAATAAGGAAGGAAATGAACAAAATAAAACAATTGTATTTGCTCGATACCTCCACCATTACATTCTGTAGCAACTTTATAGAGGTCACTGTCATGAATGACACGTGCTCTCGCCGTATTGGCTAAGATAGCTCACTCAAAACAACACACCAACAACCTACAGGTGCAAAACGCAACGTTTAAACAAGAAGAACTAGTTTTCTTAGTCGAACTAGGAAAGCTGTAAACTAACTATAAAATAACTGTAATTCATTTTCCTAACAGTATGCAACGGTTTTGAAGAGAGTTTTAGACTGATCTGTGTCGACGTCGCCGAGTAATCGGGGAACACCAGCAATCTTGGGGTGGCCTTAGACGGTGGCGATAGGATCTGGTTTTTTCTCAAGTCGGGTCGTCTACATCTGATCAGTTTCTTTGACTTTTGTGGTCGTTCTCAGGACTAAAGGATGCTCTGGTCGTCATATTGGGACACCGAAGCTAGTTTGACATCTCCGATCGAGATGGTGGCTGTCGGTGGTAGTGATGGGAGAATTCCGACGACCTGATGTTCCTGTGCAGCTGAACTTTGGTGGGCTTCGTGGAAATTGGGCCTTGGCTGCTTTGGCCCAATCCTATTTCATTTTTGTTTATTTTATCTTTCTATTTTATATAATTCTCTTGCTTTGTAAGGAGCCCTAGGTATTTAGTCAGTTATTTACACAATTTCTTTACTTTTATAAGGAGCCATAGATATCTAGCTTTTGTTATTCCTTGCTATTGTAAGGATCTGTGGCTTTTACTTTTTCTGTTAGAGTGAGCTTATGTGTAATGGAATAGTATTAGAGCATCTCCAACAGCTCATGTAAAACTAGAATAATCTCTATTTTTGAGGAAAACATCATTTTTTGGCTCCAATAACTCATGTAAAGAATCATCTATAATACAAAAAGTGGGAAGAGAGAGAAACATATCCTTTAAATCTATAAATTTTTTTTTATAAATTTGTATCTTCATGTAAACTTTATTGCTTACTTTTTTGAATTCATTTTCTTCCCTAAAGAATGAACAAAACGCCATTAAGTTAAAACAATTAACCAAATAATTAAGGTTTGATTTGAATGAATTTATATATTTCTATAAATTTATTAAATTATACAGAAAATATTTAATTTTGTATATAAAAATAGAAGAGCTGTTGGAGTTTAGCTCATTTTTTTATAGAGATTTTGTGATTTTCTCCTCTATAATAGAAAATTAATACAAGAACTGTTGAAGATACTCTTAGCATACCAACTCCTCTAACTTATCATGCGTTAGTAAAGGAAGATATGTATCCGCGCTATTCTGACAATTTTTCAAAATTATCAATGAAAGTGTTATGTTTTTCCTAAAAAAAGTATTATTTACATGTATTCTTGTTTTTTTGATGTCTACACGTATTCTTGTTGAATTATAGAAGATTTACCTACAGGTTATATTTTCTTATCTCTCGTGTTTACAAAGAAATGTGTGAATTCTGATATATTCTCATAACTTAAAACTTTAAATAGAATCTTGTTTAGGAAAATGCTTCGCTAACCATATTTCAAGAAACCGCCTAAAACTTGTGGTGGATAATGACGATCGTTTGTCCCATACAGAATAATTTCTAGTGAAAGTAGGACGAGAAGGCAATAGATTCATCTTATCATAGAAGATAAACATGTAGGATAAAACTTTGTAACAGTGACTAGTTTCATCGTACATGTTAGCTTATTTGACTTATATATTGTTCAATCATAATAATTAATTAAATGATGCGACACAAATGAGGTTGTTGTGCCACATTTACCTTATAAAATGGGATCCCTGATTCACTTGACATTATTTTATTTGTATTATTTCAAAATCAGTTATTTTCATGTAATTCTCATTTCTTAATGTATTTGATTTTTTTGTTTATTTTTCCATTATTTAGATTTTTCTTTCCTTTCCTCAAAAGTTAGAAGACCCATGCCAATTAATCATATGGGATTGTGTGATTACTTAAGCATAAAGCTTCAGCACTTGGCAGCATTTGTCTGCTGATAATTACCCACCTGGCTGGATTGTGGTGGATTGGAACCTTCTTGAGTACATATCCATCACTCAACAAAAGTATGAAACACAGTAAGAATGATGCCATGATCCCTGTGATTCATTTTGAGTGCAATACCTCTGACTTTTAGCCTAAAGGAATAGTCAAACATCATCACTTTTGCAAACCCAAGTCCCCAACCTGTATTTCTCTACATCACTTGTTTGAAAAGAAAACCTCACCAGAGGACCAGACCAAAATCCCCATTTCCTTATCTTCTGGTTGGTTGGTTTGGCTGGATTTTAAAAGAGAAGAAGAGAGACTAGTTTTGGTAGAAAGAAGCAACTGGATTGGAAGTGGAACAAATGCAGATGTTCCAAATTAGGCAAAAGCTACTTTGTTCTGTGGATAAAAGATCTGATGCTCTCAAATGAGAAAATCTCAACTCTCAATCTCAGTCCTGTTGAGACACGCTTTCTCTATTACCACCAACTGAGAAAAGCCTCTAGAAATGCATCCAAAATCTCCACTTGCGCGTGCTAATAGGCTTCACTCAAAGAGAAAGGCTAGCGAAAGTTGCCTGTGCGCGATCTTCAACCGTTGATGTTTGTGAATTTTATTATGCATGTTTTATTCATATTTTCTATCGATTATCATCCAACGCTTTTGCTCGACTGTATCATTAATGCGTATTTTCTGTTGAATATTTTTTAAGCGGTCTTTATCGATCATTTTGCTTGTGAATTTTTCTTTTGATATTATGAAACTTTTTTTCATCTGCTGTTCTACCAACATATGCTCATTTATATTTTCTCAGCTTTTTGAAATGTCTTTTTGAAGCAAAATGTGATTTTCGCCACGTTCAAAAACAAACAATAGTGGTGTCAACAAATCTTATTCCATGTCTTCATCACCGAAAAATGATCTTCAATCTTATTCCACTGTAACAAAAATAAGAGGAATGCTCAAAAAAATTATTCCATATCATCTTTGTCAATTCCTCTTAAGTCTAAACCATCTACCATCTCATAGGATTAGAATAGAGAAGGGTTCCTTTAGCCGAAAAGATGCTAATCTCATAGGATTAAAATTTTATATATGTGTGTGTTCGGACAATAATTAAACAAAAAAGATGCTGCCATCCTTGTAAGCCGAAAAGAAATCTGTACCCAATGGGTTAATTTGGACTGGCTAAAGCATGCTATGCTGCGAAGTTCAAATTCCAATTTGTGAAAAATATCTCACCTAAAAGGGTTATAATTGAAATTACTGTTGAGCATTTTTTAGAAAGTCCGGAAAAGAAATATGTGAGCAAATCTTGACTAATCCTTCCGGGGATGATGAATACACTTGGAACTACTGCTCAGGGCTGGCAACTTGAATCATGCAAGTCTAAAGAAGCTGGTAGGGTCGTTGATTGATAGATCTTGCTATGTTAATTGAATTATTCAATGAAATGGTTTCACAACGACACTCCAAATTTAAGATAGTGACAACGTTATTTTAAGTTTGATTTATGATACATTTTATTAGAGTCTAAATGATTTATTAAATGAAAAAAATGTTCAATTAGTACAGATTTTTAGACCTCATTTTATATTATAATAGTTTTTTAAGACATATTGACCATTTCAACTTTTTTTTTTAAAAAAATTGTGTCTATTTCAACAAAACTCATAATAACTCTAAACAACCTATAATATTTCAATACACTTTATGCCCTCACCCATTAAAACATATTTAGAGAAAATAAAATGGAAGAGAGAAGAGACATGACCGACACCTCACCGGCTCCGGTCACCGGAATCTGGAATCAAGTTTACTATCCCCAAATAAAGTCTCACTGAACCCCTAAACCACATTCATATTGCACATCCAACTTTACTACCCCTTAATAAACTCTCACTGAACCTATGAACCAGATTCTTATTGCACAGCCAACTTTACACCCCCTAATAAACTTTCACTGAACCTCTAAACTGCATTCTTATTGTCGCAACCAAGTTTACTATCCGCTAATAAACTCCCACTAAACCCCTAAATCACATTCCTATTGCACAACCAATTTTACTACCCCTTAATAAACTCTCACTGAACCCCTAAACAGCACTTCTATTATATAACCATATTTACTACCTCATAATAAACTCTTACTGAACCTCTAAACCTTATTCCTATTGGACAACCAACTTTACTACCCCCTAATAAAGTTGAAAGATAGAGAGAGAGAGATCCAACACAATTGATCTAGGCACCCAGACCTGACTGACTGAACACCTTTTGCTGGAGACGGTGAACGAGAAGCGACCTGGATAACAAACCAATTTTAACAAAAAAAAAATAGAAAATCAGAGCTGCAACTAAAGTCGACGCCAGCACCGACATCAGAGCACTTCTATTGTCAGATAAAGCCGCCAAGACCTTCCTTGATCGTGATGCCTCCGCGACCTTCCTCCGCCGTAGAACTACAACATGGTCTACTTCTCCAGATTCTACTGAAACTCAGAACAAAAACTCAAAGCCTTACCTCATCTTCTAGATCGGTAGAATACTCCTTCAGCATGATGACACGGTCATGGCGAGGCTATCCAGATCGTTGCAACATTCTTGATGTCGAAGGTGGTCTGGTGACGACATCTGATCTTCATTGTTGATCTCGGGCTTCGTCGTCTTGCTCCAACGTGGGTGTCAAGCAACTTCTAGTGGTTGCTGTGACGGCTGGCGTCAGACCGAAGAAGAGAAAGAGGGCTGGTGGCTACTGTGATGGCTGGCGTCGGACCGAAGAAGAGAAAGAGGCAACGATAAGAGGAATCTGACGAGAGAGAGAGAGGTAATATCTTCCCCTCACAGGTTCACACAAGTCTTCTTATATGTTCATAAGGGCAGATTCATCTTTTTCTTTATATTAGTTGGAATGGACACATGAAAACTTTTTTAGACCTAGAGGACATTTTTTTTCTAATTTTGTAGTAAAATTACCCCTTATTAAATATCAAATTTAGAAATAACCTTGTTAAATTGCCACATTTGTAACATTTTTTTAATTCAAGCACTTAATTTTTGCTAGCAATTTTCTCTATGGTCAACTGTCAAAATTTAGGAAAGAGACTAACAACACCATAAAAGTGTTCGCGGGCTAACAACCAAAACCCTAATTAATTAGGCATTACATTTCATTACAAACCAATCAGCTCGCATAATGCAAGCTACCACAGACCAAAATAGCTTCATCTCCTAAAACTACCTACCACATCTAAATCATACATGTCATAAATACTCTATTGTGACACATTATAAAATTTACGGATATTACATAAAGAATATACTATGCACAGTATTATTTTGGTATAACGGCATAATCTCTCATTCATAAGTAGAAGATCGTGAGTTCGACTCACCACAAACTCATTGTAACACTGAAAAAAAATACATGAAAAAATTGCAAACAATGTCTCAAGTTTCATAAAATATGCACTTTGGTGTCTCACATTTTAAAAACATCATAATAGTATCTGAAGTTCGACTCTTGATACAACATCAGTATCTAGCCTTGTTATTTCTGTAATGAAGTCGACAAGTGGCAAAAACCTGAAAGATATTTTGGTCACTTCAAGTATCAACTAAATCAATTTCCCAAATTTTGAAAAGGGTTCGACTACTTCGGTCTCTCTCCATTATATCCTCTCGCGCGCTCTCTCTCTAATCCATGACCAAGAAACCCCACTCTATAGTCACCATGATGTTCATAGAGTTGACTTATTTGAGCCTCGTGAATTGTTCGTTCTGGGTCGACGATGCTATAAGACCATGGGCTTGTTCGGTCATGCTCAGTTTTTTTTAAAGTTAGGTGAACAAAAAAGGGAAGTGTAATCAGAATTCAAACATGGAGAGCCTTGAAAGATTGACAGGTTAGCGCCTACGAGACTTGGCTTTGAACTAACCTTGGCTGATCGAGATTTGTTGATGTCAGACTAGGTAAATTTAGACTATTCAGTTACTGTGCTTGAAGATGAGGCAAATTTCATCTCTAAGCTTGATCAAAGTGCTCGCGTCTAGAGATAATCTGAGTTAGTGATTTTCCGGTGTGCTCGCGTTCAGAGATAGACGACCAAAGAAAAAGGCTAGCGTGTCCAAAAACAATCGTTGGGTTAGAAAGTAATTAAACTTTTTTATGTTTGCTTTCATGTTTGACCTTCAATTTTTTTTGTATTATCTGCAATTGAATCTTATTCCAGATCTAAACATATCTCAATCATGTATTTCATTTCTTGGATGAAAAATGAGGTAACATATATATGACGATGACCGTGTAAAGATGATAAGTTGAACAACAATACACAAAACAAAACCGTACATGATCTGGAAAGATAGAAGAAAAGAACTGAAGAAAAATCAGGTTTGGAAAAGCAACATATTAATTAAATCCAGATAGACGAATACACCCTTGATGTTTTTATCTTGGTTACAAAACTAAGTCGATACTGATGTTGGCTCAAGAGCGAAACTTAAGATACTATTCTGATGTTTTTAGAACGTGAGACAACAAAGTGTATATTTTGTGAAACTTAAGATACAATTTACTGTTTTATCTCAAAAATATATTGTATATATATATATATATATAGTTATACAGTAATTTCTCTATAATGGTTGATGAGATCACAAGTCCAAATATCCCTCACTTTGAAAACCTCTCAAAACATTGTTTCAATAGTTTGTAAACCTAAGCATTCAATTATGGGTTCAATTATTGGACGTATGGAGTACAAATGTTGTGATGGTTTATGAATGAAAGATCATTCATGTCTTTTATCCGTAATAATTCAAGAATAGTTTTTGGACTTTACTAATTTCTATCTTGAAGTCGATGATGACATTTGTATGGGTTTTGTATTATTGAAGCAGACAGTTAAAGCGAAAATTCTTCATGTAGATTTGGAAATCTGAATATGAATTGATAACCCAAGTAAGGTAACTGGAGTCTGGAGAGAGCATATATATATATATACAACTTGTTTCTTGTAGATTTCGAAATCTAAAGTAGAAATGGACCTCTCGAGAATGGTATGATATTAACATATTTGAATGAGAATATAATTAACGAATTAAGGAACAGACTAAGCTAGGTACTCAATATGATCACCAAAATGAGTTGTAATCTACAGTTCAGGCGCGAGAGCCGTTGCGTGACGGAACGAGGACAGCCATCTCATTTTTAATGAATTGATCAAACAAACATGATTAAACAGACTTAAACAGACAAATTTAATTCATTAAATATTTATTAAATATGGGACGACACTTGTTCAGTTGTTTGATCATCCTATTTCATCTCTCATCGTTTCCTACGCCTGAACCGTCCTGTTGTAATCTAATAACACTGGTGCAAATCTTTTATACAGTGACCGGGTGAAGGAAATGACCCGCAGCAAAACAAAAACGCATGTCAAATCAGACACCTTTTCTTCCCCAAAATCTCAGATCACACATCTCTACCTCCAGCTGGACCTCTCACCAGCACCATTTGATTTTGGCTGTGTTTCCTTTGGAGCTATATCATTATTCATAGTTGCTTGTCTCAGCCTTTCAGATTCTAAGGTTCTAACCCAGCCCCCACCTGACATATATGGTAGGTTCTGAGCTTGTGTTTGATTACTGGTTTGAAAATCAGTCCAGAAAACTGGAAAGCTGAAAAGTGAAGGAACAGGTATGCCGTGATAGTGGTTCAGAGGGTCCAAGATATGAACCCAAGTTCTTTATCAAGTGGGTCGAGTGGGATTTCTTCTGAGAATGACTCTCTAATCTCGGGTCACTTCCCTCAGATCTCATAATATATGCCTCAAGCTTTTCTTGATGCGCTTACATAGTGTGTTCATGTTTATCTTAATCGTGTTAATTTAATGCAAGCTGAAGTTGTTTTCCCCTTTAGAACCTTTATCCAGTTATCTGCAATTTGTGATTGATATATGACAATGTGGTCATTAAGAGATAAGTATGATTAGCTAGAGATAAAGAATTGACATGATAGTTATACATCAACTTATAATAATGTGTGGCTTCAAGTGCAAACAACATATATGAATCAATCAAACCCTCATGTAGCAGAAAAAAGTTTGCTTTTCAGCTCGTAAGTTATTATGCCTAGCTCTTATGTGGTACAGTCGAGTTTGCTTGCATTGAAGGGAATGTAACAATGTTGCTAATTTACAGGGTTGCTCAGACACGAGATACATATGCGGGACGAAATGACGACAGCCGTCAGATATTTAATGAATTGATCATGTTCGTTTGAGTCCGTTTGATCAATTCATTAAAGATCAGACAACTGTCATCATTTTGTCTCGTTTCTTCTTACACCTGAGAAAACCTAAAGTGGTTGCTTCTAATCTCGGTATTATTTTGAAATTTCTTTTAAATGCCTATTGTAATGAGGAATGCATGTTTCATACCCTTCTTGAGTTTTGAAAAAGTTTAGGTGAGAGCTTGGTTACGCTACACCACCATCGCTATGGCATGCCTGCAACCTCAACCCTGAAGGACTGACAGTAGACACGTGTCTCTCACACTCTTCTTTGGCTGGGTTTGGGAGAGCTTATAAGCTCCTTTGCTTTTAAGCACCAAAGGTTTTGGTGTTTGGTAAGTCTAAAAATAAGCTACTTTTTAAAAAAGTATAAAGTGTTTTGAGGGAAAAAGGAGAAGCTGCAAACACCCACCTTCTGCTTATAAACTAAAAGTCAGCTTATAACTTAGAAGCCCAGCTGCACCAAACCCAGCCTTTATACCTTATACATGTTGCCAATTTTATTAATGAATGATTAAAGATAACCGCATCAATCATTTATTAAAAAGAAAAAACTAAAACTTGAAATACCATTTTGACAAACCAAAACGAGATTAGCCAAAAAAATTAATCACGTAATCAAGTACTCTAAACCATCTGCCCACACCAAGTATTAAAACCAGAAAGCTCAATCTCACTTTTGAAGCCCTCTCTCTTTTCTCCAGACAGCGATGCCTCCCTGGATGCTCCATTTGTATTGGTAGACACGAACATCTGTATCTATCTATCCCCCAGAAACACAAAAAACAAAGTACCCAACATTCAAATATTCAACCCCAACGAAAAGAGAGAGTAATTAATAACAGAACTCGAAGAAGAAGAAGAAGAAGAAGAAGAAATAGAGAATCTATGCTACATTAGACCTCCTTCATCTCCCCCAGCATTTCATCTCTAGTTTTTTTATTTCCCGATCACTCCATTTTCATTAGTTTATTCCCAAAAAGGTTTCAGATTTTATAAACCCCATCTTTGCCCATATTTTATTGCTGCGTTTTGCTCACAAGTTCAAAACTCTTTAGGATTTTTATTTATTTATATTCTCGCTAGCCGGCGATGCCGACGCCGGTAGGCTCAGCGAGGCAATGTTTGACGGAGGAGGCGGCGCGTGCTTTGGACGACGCTGTGGCGGTGGCGCGTAGGCGGAGCCACGCGCAGACGACGTCGCTTCATGCTGTTTCAGCTCTGTTGTCTCTCCCGTCGTCTGCTCTCCGTGACGCGTGCGCACGCGCCAAGAGCAGCGCGTACCCGTCACGGCCGCGCCTCCAGTTCCGGGCGCTGGAGCTCTGCGTCGGGGTGTCGCTAGACCGGTTACCGTCGGCGAAGGCGCAGGATGAGCCGCCGGTGTCGAATTCTTTGATGGCGGCGATCAAGAGGTCTCAGGCGAACCAGCGGCGCCACCCGGAGAGCTTCCACCTGTACCAGATTCACAGCCAGCACCAAATGCCGTCGCTTTTGAAGGTCGAGCTCAAACACTTCATTTTGTCGATTCTCGACGACCCGATTGTGAGCCGGGTCTTGGGCGACGCCGGGTTTCGGAGCTGTGACATAAAGCTCGCGATTGTTCACCCACCGGTGACGCAATCAAACCCCTTCTCTCGGCCCATTTTCCTTTGCAACTTAACGGATCCCGACCCGGCCCGTATGAGATTCCCTTTCCCGCTCGCGGGATTGGAGGACAGAGCAGACGAGAATTGCAAGAGAATCGCAGAGGTGTTGGTTAGAAAGAGCGGGAAAAATCCCTTACTGATCGGCGTTTCTGCCTCCGAAGCTCTCGGAGGCTTCATGACAGCTGTACAGAAAGGGAAGCTACCACTCTTGCCTCCTGGAACGAGTCGGTTTGATGTTGTCGCTTTCGAAAAGGAGATTGCGGAGTTTGTGGGGGAGGGCGGGAGTGAGGGGAAGATGAGGTTGAGGCTGAAAGAGGCGAGTCATTTGGCCGAGCAATGTTCCGGAGATGGAGGTGGTGTGATTGTCAATTTAGGTGAAATGAAGGCCTTGGTGGATGAGGGGGTAGCGAGTGATGCTTTGAGCTTTGTGGTGGTTCACTTGAAGGAGTTGTTGGAGATGCACAGTGGGAATGTGTGGTTGATTGGCGCAGCAGGGAGTAACGACATGTATATGAAGCTTTTGGCGCGGTTTCCGGCCATTGAGAAGGATTGGGACCTTCATCTCCTTCCCATTAGCTCTTCCAAGGCTCCAAGGTGATGCTTCAATTCTAATTTTTAGTTTTCTGCCCATCGATACTGTTATTTGGATAATGTGTGAAATTTTGGGTGGTTTTTAGAAAAGACTAGTATTGCTTGATTTCATCACTCTGGTTTTCAGGTTGTATATATTTTTTTGCCATCTAGATCACTCCAGAAAAAATAAAATTTAAACTTTGTTTTATGAATAGATTAGTACACTAGTAGTCTTTTTCCTGTTGTCATCTACTCTTTGCTGCATTATATTACCCTCTCCATGATGTCACTGTTGTTTTCAGTTATTTTATAAAATATAATACTTTACATCATGAAATCAGACACAAAAATTCTCTTCTGAATGCCACAAGTATTGCCTCAAGTTTGAGCTGAAAAACTTGAGGCAACATTATGTTATATGTGAAAGATTGGTAAGTATGCAACATTATGTTATGAGAAATGTGTGTTCCAGTAGTGATCAAGAATCTTGCTTTTTTAAACCATTTAGTGCTATATAAGATTAATGGCTTTTACTATGTGAAATGTGTTTTCCAGTGGTCATCGATAACTTTCCATTTCTGACTATGAAGAAAGTCATTGATATTATTTGCTTCGAGTTTGAGATGAAGGGCTTGTTCATGTTATGTATAATTATGCTAGAGTTCCCTATGAAAATCATTTTCCTGCGGTAGCCAAGATTTTTGTATTTTTTTATCTACGATCAGTGATATATATATATATATATATATATTTTTTTTTTCATTTAATGAAATTTCATCTTATAACTAGAGAACATAGCAGTATTTGAACAGCTAAATTACACATGCAACTATGCAAGTCAAGTTTAGTGGGAAATTTTTTTGTCAAAACTTTATCGTGCTTGCTTAGCCAAATTTGCAGGTCTGGTTTTATTGATCTCAAAGTGTGTGCTTCGTTCATGCTTTTTGGTCATTTGAAGCTATAGTTTCTATCTGTTGTTACTTGCTCTTTCTAGATGTATAGTGTAGGTTTGAAGCTGCGGACCCCATCAGTATGGGGTCAATGATTCTGCTTTCATCAGTTCCTGAGTGAGTTTATTTAATCCATGTACGTATATGCAGTATGCGTACCCTATGCTGTATGTATCGGATGCCTGTATGATATGACATTTAACTTGCTAGTTTGCTATTGCAAGCTGTGTATTTGTGCATGTTTCAGACTTCAAGATATATGCTTTAGCTTCTGACTATTTTGTGCCCGTTGGATCTCACAGTTCCGTACTCATGATATACTTACAGCTTGATGGGGTCCTTTGTTCCATTGGCGGGATTCTTCTCTCGATCTTCTGACTTTATAAATCCACTGAGCATCACGAATCAATCATTTATACGCTGTCATCTGTGCACAGAAAAGTATGAGCAAGAAGTTGCTTCTATTCGGAAAGATGGATCAGCTATTACAGTAGGTGATCAGTGCTCAACTAGCTCACCTTCTTGGTTGCAAATGACTGAACTTGACACTGGCAAGGGAGTGGATCTCGTAAAGGTGTGTAAGCCCTTCAAAATTTGATTATATGGCTCAAGTTGGCAATAAGTGAGCATGCATGCACACACATTATGTAAAGCTAAACACATGCTTCTCGTAATTGGTTAGATTAATATGTTATTCATCAAATTAATTGTGAAAATAAATGAGTAAGAGTGCTCCATTATTCACTGCAGAACAAAGCTGATAGTAAGACATTGAGTGATACAGTATCAGGACTGCAAAGGAAATGGAATGATATCTGCCGAAAAATTCATCATTCTCAATCATTCCCTAAGATGGACAATTGTCACGCTGGTGTTGCATCTCCTGAGGGCTCTCACATTGCTGCAGGTAGAAGAGAAAGCAGCAGTGAAGATTCATCTATGCAGGAAAGCCAAAGTGCAAAATATCTCTGCCTTCAGATGGACAGGCAGAATAGTTTTGTGTCAAAACAAAAGTTACTAATGCAAGTAGCTTCTGATGCTGAGAATACTGGTACGCAAACCAAGCAATTAGTTAGAGATTCAAATGGTCACCAACTTGAACTGGGAATCCCCGGCCGTTCACCTTTTCCTATACCCACTATGAATCTTGCCACTGATCGCACATCATCCTCAACTATTACTTCGGTGACTACAGATTTAGGATTGGGAACCTTATATGCATCAACTAGTCAGGGACCAAGATATCCCATGTTACACGATCAAAGAGAGTGTCTCCAACGCCCCTCTGGTTCCATTTCTGCTGAATTCGATGCAGTAAATGACAATAGTTTACATCGGATAACCCAGGCTTCTTCCTGCTCTGGATCTAATTTTGTTAGGCAGTATGATCCAAGAGATTTCAAGTCACTTAGGAGAGTTCTCACAGAAAAGGTTGGCTGGCAAGATGAAGCAATTTGCACCATTAGTCAAGCTATATCCCGGTGCAGGTCTGGTGGTGGAAGGCATCGTGGTTCAAAAGTCAGAGGAGATATATGGCTGACTTTGGTTGGGCCCGACAGAGTTGGAAAGAAGAAAATCGCTGTAGCACTTGCCGAGGTGATGTTTGGCACTAGGGAAAGATTAATCTCTGTTGACATGGGAGAGAGGGGATGCAAATCTGACTCTATCTTTCAATGGGAAACCCAAGATGATTATGATGTGAAGTTTAGGGGTAAGACGGCTGTAGATTATGTTGCTGGGGAATTAAGCCGGAGACCCCATTCAGTTGTCTTGCTTGAAAATGTAGATAAGGCTGATTTTCTGGCCCAGATTAACTTGTCCCAGGCCATTACGACTGGCAAGTTTCCAGACTCTCACGGGAGAGAAATCAGCATTAACAACATGATCTTTGTGATGACTTCAGCTACCAAAAAGGGCAGCAAAATTCACTACTTGGAGAATGAACCCCTGAAATTCTCAGAGGAGATAGTACTTGGTGCCAAGAGGTGTCAAATGCAAATAGTGAATGGGGATGCCAGCCAAATGAAGGGTGTGAATGTGAGGATTGCATCAAGGGAAGGAAGCTTAAACTCATCATCTGTAAATAAGAGAAAGCTGATTGACAGCAGTGCCTCCATAGAGGAAACCTCAGAGTTACAGCAACGGGGTAACAAGGCATCAAGGTCCTTCCTGGATCTGAATCTGCCTGTTGAAGAGATAGATGAAGGAATGAATCGTGGAGACTATGACAGTGACTCCATCTCCGAAAACTCAGAAGCTTGGATGGAAGAGTTCCTTGATCAAGTAGATGAAACAGTGGGTTTGAAGCCATTCAACTTCGATGCTCTTGCTGGGAAAATTGTAAAAGAAATCAACCAAGAATTTAAGAAAGTCTATGGACCTGAGGATCAGCTAGAGATCGACTCTAGTGTCATGATTCAATTACTTGCAGCTTGTTGGTTATCAGACAAGAAGAGAGCATTGGAGGATTGGATTGAACAGGTTCTCTCCAAAAGCTTTGCTGAAGCGCGTCAGAGGTATCGTCTCACTGCTCATTCTGTAATAAAATTGGTTGCCGGTGGAGCACTTTCGGTGCAAGAGCAAACTGCCGGTGTTTGCCTTCCTGCTAGAATTAGTCTGAACTAATTTTGTGTTCACTGTGCTATCTGTAATTACATGTATAATGTAGCTCTTAGCATATAGTATCTGGCATTAGAAAAGCTTTGTTTTTCTAATCAGTCTTTATGATTTATTGGGTAAATCATTCTGTGTTTATAAGAATGTGCAAATTCCTCTAGATCTTGGAGAGTTGGTCACTTGGTTGTGTAGGTTGTGACTGATTGTAACATGTATTCCACATTGTTTTTGCTTCATGATCCATCTAATCTAGTTTGCAACCTCAAGCTACTTCTCCATGTTCTTTTCAACTCATATTTATTTTGTTGGGCTACTGTTTACCATTTCCAAAACCCAAATTTGAAGAGTACTGAAAGTTTGCAGCCCACTTCATTTTATAAACAAAAAAGTAGAAGCAGAAAACAAGGAAGGTACACACATACCTCCCCACTATTTCCATGAGGATTTTGATCCAACTTTCCACTGAAAATATATTCCCTACTTTATGGAAAAGAAAACCAGCATTTGAAAGTTGGGGAGAAAGTGATTGTATTTCCAAAATCTCGATGAATTATTTTTTCATATATGATAAAGTCTACAAAAATGCTTCCCTTTATTTTTCTTAATTAGACATGCATGGCTACATATTATTATTACTTACCTTAATGAATTTTGAATCACATCAGTTAGCTATGAAAACTTATAAAGATAACGTATAGTTTGTACCTCCAAACTTATTGAGACTTCATTTTCCGCATGAAAGATGGAATAACGCTCGACAAAGAAAGCGAAAACCAAAGCACAAGAGCCGTCCGTGTGCCTAACATCAAAATCGGAATGGGAAACTTCTTTTTTTTGGGAAACTTTGTTAAGTGATGAAAGATAGAAAGTCTCGACATTTCCACCTCGAAAAAAACGACACCAAGTGATTCAGTCCTCTTTCTCTTCTTGGCTTAATTTCATGGATCAAATTTCTTCGATGTCGTTTACTCGCCAGTGGTGTCGTATTCGACCCTGGACTCTGTTTCTTTAGTCAAATTTGGCTCTGGCTTTAGGGACACAATATGAGCCGTTGGAGTGTCCAATCTGAACCGTAAGAGTGTCTCCTTTTTTTTTCCTCTTTGAGAAGTAGCATCCAGAAACTGGGTCTATGCAATGCAGGGGCGATTCAGACTTTTATTTTAGGTTGGATAAAATGTAGACTATAAAAAATAATACAAAAAGAGATATCACTATTTAAATGAGCAATCAAATATTTTTTAAAAACTCATGTATAATTGTATAGTTTTACATTTTTTATTTAAATATAGTTTAACACTTAGAAAATGAATGGGCAATGATAATATGAACAATATAGCTAAATTCAATTGCCATATATAGCAATATTATGGAGAAAATGAGCTCATCTCCTTTAGACGATACAATAATTTACTTCAATGACCCATTAATTACGTCTATTATTTTTTTAGATTTCAATTACATAGTAATTAAATATCAATAATTGTATTGTCTTTATTTGTTACCATTAATTGTGTAAACTAATTATTTGTTTTGACTTTCACCTAAATATTATCCTAATTAACCACGTCTTTAAAGTAATTTCAAATTGTTTTCAAACATTGTGTATAATTTATGAAAAAGAACAAGTCGTATTCTTTCTTTCTGCACATTCTTCATTTATTGATATGAGTCTGGGGTAGATTTGAAAACTAAATTAGATGTTGACTTTTTCTACTTTCACTGCTTAAGTAACACTGGCTCCATACAACATGAGCACTCGCCCTTCGGAGCTTCATGGTTTTGAAACTAAAGAAAACTAAGTTCTTATCACTCTAAGGTCAAAAAATTGTCATTATGAGCATTTCTGGCTTTGGCTTTATCTCAATAACTATGTTGCAGGGACTGACACGGTTTAGATACGGTAAATAATTAATATATATATATATATATTAATATATAAAAACATTTCTCTCTTTCAAAAAAATAATAAAAACATATAAAAAAGCACTAAAAATAATAAAAAGCTTCATATAATAAAGTAGAATGTTACTAACCAATAGTCATAAAATTTACTTAATAAGTTGATCACACGCAGCTAATTTACAGTCTAATGATTTAGAAGAATTTATATACCGCGTATTATTCTTATTCAAACTCTCTACTATATATCCAGTTTGTTTCTTCTATATCTATTTTATTTTCATGTGTAGTTATAGAGTGACGTGGGTCTGGAGTGTGGACGTATCTGCAAACGAAGTTGTTTGTGCGGTAATTAGAGAGAGAGAGGAATGGTGCACTGCAGTTCGTCTCTTCCTCAATATTCTTGGTTTTGCCCAACTTCTGCCATTTTTACCCAGCTTGCCCATCCCAACCCATACAAACCAAAAGAAACTGCCTAGACTCGTCCCTATATGAATCCGCCCCTGATCCGATCCGATCCGATCCGATCCAATCCAATAATTCATGAATTGTGTTTGGTCCTACACTCCCTAAACCAGTGACAAACTAGATGACAAGTCTGAACCCAATGTTGTCTTTTGGTGGCCAATAGTCTTTTGTAATTACAAATAGTTACTAATTAGTGTGGATCCAAAGTCCAAACCTTTTGCTCCAATGTAAGTGTGAGTGGAACTGAGAAGTTTGTTAAGGGGCGTTTAACAAACTTGAATGAGAATATGAGAGACGGTGAATCATTACCATTCATTTGTTAGTGTCTTTTGAAATGAAAAATAAAAACATAATTGATGTTTATTAATGTATTAACAAAATTAATTCAATTACAAAACTACTCTGACATAAAATATAATTTTGTGAAAAAACTTCAATCTTTGTATGAGCAATTTTAAATTTTCGTAAAATTACGAGAGACAGTTTTGAAATTAAATGTTCATTCTAGAGAATGAAGAGGATTATGTATCCTCTCTTATGAAATGGAGGAGAAGTCATTCCAGAATTAGCTGTGGAACCCATATCAGTTTGATTTTTTCTCATGGTTAGTAAACGTCATATGAAAGAAGAATGTGAATGAAACCCGAGGGAATCATTCCCTTTACTAATAAGTAAACACGCCATAAAAGGTTTAGTCATATAACAAAATTTACAACTTTACGTAGTCATCTATTGACTAAGAAAACAATGTTTAGCCACTTTTAAATCTAAATTTAAAGGTAAATAGAATTAACAAGAAGTCTAACAACTAGGTGTACATGAATCATGATGGACTCTTCATGAAGAATCCTAGCGACACAATGTGAATAGGTAGACTTTGATGAGTTAGATGATCCGACACCACCGAATAACATTAGGAACATTTAATACATCAAGTTATACAAAGCAGTCTGGTATCATTTCTTTTGATAGGAATTGTAACTATAATTGTTTAAACGAGAATGCAATATTACAATCATGAGGAACACCGGTGGTGAAAATAAATTCATCACTCTCCTCCATATCTACCCGAAACACCAACTATTACAGTGGATAAATATAGATAAGGATTCAACTATAAACTAAACGTAATCCAGAAGTATCGATATATACTTACAGCCAACCTCAAGAAGAAACAACAATTTCAAACACTACATGCCAAAACTACCACCATATATGCACATGTAACCTCCCCATTACATTGACAACAAAAACTAACTGACATTAAAATAGTTCCTGAAAACGATACCATAACCATGACACACCACATGATACGACCTAAAACACCGCCCTACCAAAACCCTAAACCCTCACTCAAAGAGGAGGGATGACAAGACCTAACAATTTGGTGGTCACCGACGGAAGCCAGCAAAGATCCAGCAGCTCCAATCCTACATAATTTGGTGGCCGCTAAGTCCGAAGTGCAGACGTCACCTTGAAGTGATCACCTGAGATCGACAGCCACCAATCTTGTCCTTCAAGTCCAGCCACCTTACACCGACCAGCGAGTCCCGTCCAACCACGTCTAACAGACACCAACAAGGCCACAATCGGTACCAACCTTGCGGCGCAGTCGGACGAGGAAGAGAAAACACCTTTTGCGCCCGAAACCCTAACGTGCGATTCTTCAGGACACTTTGAATAGCTACACTTGTCTTTGCTGATGATATAGTCACGTTTCCTCGTATCAGCATATTGTATTGTGTATACCAATGGAACTTAAAGGATCAAATTATAGTCTGTCACACGTATTCATATTGGAACATAACATGCTAATATGTTGTAGCATGTTAATTAGTTTTTTGTAAGAAACTATCAAGATTGTATTAAATAATGAACTATTACGACCATGAGAGATTTCGATAGAGACAACAAGTCCCCACATTCCTCCCTACCCACATACATGTGATTACATGGCCATGAACTGGAACGAGTCCAATTGTAACATACTCCAAACTCTATCAAGAAGCCTCAATACCTTATTACAACCAACCTCAATAAGAAACAATTCCGCTAGACACTATGTACCAAAATCACTAGTATATATACACGTACGACCTCCCCATTACATTGACAACAAGAAGACACTGACGTTAACACCGATAGTCCCTGAACATAACACTAACGATGACCCAACCAAACCCACCAAATGACAGCAACCAAAACCTTAACACCCTTGCCCAAAAGGGGAAGGACACCAGAAAACCTAAAAAAACAACCAATAAAACTAAACCAGACCCAATACCTAGGCCTACCCAAATCCCATTTGTCTCTAACAAAAGCCTTTCAGAGACTCCGCCCAGCTAGTACTTCAGCAGATCATAAGCACCCTGTCTGAGTCTCAGCCACTGTCGGCCGTTACCCGAAGAACCACCATCAAAATACCGCTAGGCAGCACATCACTTACCAAAAACTGAACTAGACGTGGTCAGAAAATCCAACCCAGATTAAGGATTCAACCTGGACGAGCAAGCCGACACGTTCTCCCCTTACCACCGCGTTGCCGCTACAACTCCCCTCCACCATCGACTGCTGCTCTAGTTTGACGACGTGACCTCCCAGTCGACGCAAAACCAAATTGAACCACACCCACCAAAAGCGCCTTAGTCTGATTTGATGAAAAAACGTCTCTCTCGGTCCATCGCCAACGACCATCAAGAATCGACCACCAACAGGTCGCCTTCTAACAGTCGTCTGACATCGATCCTTATCCACACCAACAAGACCAGAAGCCCAAATGTCGGCGTAGAGGCGTCACCAAACAAGCCACGAACCAAAAAATAGAAAACTTTCTCTTCCAGATTTTACAAAGCTCTAGAGTTTCAAATCTTTTGTTAGTTGATTTAACTAATATCATGTAAGCTAGAAATTGAAATCTTACTAATATTAAAATTGAAGTAGAGATTAATCTAAGAATTAAAATTTGTTTAGTCCTTACTATTTAAAGTTGGTATCTGTTTAGTCCTTGTGGTTTTGTTTTAATCTGAATAATCCTTATATTTTAAAGTTGATATCCGTTTAGTCCTTGTGGTTTTGTTTTAATCTGAATAGTCCTTAAAGTCATGATTTTTCATCGAAGTGGTTCTTCCATCCAAAAAATGCAAACAATATTCCATATGTTTTTGAAAATATCGTTTTGGATAAACCATTTGAATGAACCATTTTTGTATCTCACATTTACTTTATTAGGCACTTTGATATCTTAATTAAACATAAACTATGACAATTTGGATGAAAAATCGTAACTTTAAGGACTGTTCAGATTAAAATAAAACTACAAGGACTAAACAGATGTCAAATCTAAAGTATAAGGACTAATTAGACTAAAACAAAACCCCACAAGGACTAAACATATGTCGACTTCAAAGTATAAGGATTATACAATATTTTACCCTTAATCTAATAATGTATATACCATCATAGATTCATAGACAAATAGGAAAAAGATGAAGACGAGCATGATTATAGAACATCGAAACTTCTGCTGTGCCGCGCGGTACCGCGTGCACAAAAACACCAGCCACAAAAACCCCAGCCCTCATGTTGGTCACGTGCCTCCCCCTGCTGCCTCTTTCTCGCGCTGCATCCCATGCCGCGCTGCACCACAGCCAAACCCATAGAACATAAGTGATAACAAAAGCTACAAATGCAATGTAATCAAGTATGTTTCCTAAGTTGACTACAGAACATCGAAAGATCTATCATGCAGCGCTGCTTTCCAAAACCAAAAATCCATCCAACCTCCTCGTGCAAAGCACGTGCAACCCAAAAACCAACCCCCTCTGCTGCATGATATGCATCGAGATAGGATAGACATACTCACAGAACATTACGATTCTCTCTAACATAATGTTGCACCTATTAATTTAATTTCTGAAAATGACTCCTTACATAAAATGTTGAAAACAAGAAAAAAATTATTTTCCAGAAATGAATAAATCCAAACGGCCCACGTTTTTGTACTTTTTGATCAATTACACATTTTAGCTTGACATGAGTATATACCCTATTGCGTAATTAATCAGACCGAATAAGAAATAAAATTCCATTTTGCAGGCGTAAAATTATCGAAACTTGGCATTAATCTCATTTGTCTATCAGCCGATCCTCTCAAAATGTCACATCCACATCCTTAACTTCATAATCACTTTTAAGAGGATAACATTTTTTTAATTTCTTATTAATAAATTCATGGACGGTAGATATGTGATTGAAGTCGTTATCTTAAAATTATTAGTTAACAATTTAACCAATCAAATCACAACTGGTCAACCAACAACAACAATAACACTTGATTCTATGTCTTAAAATTACGACCGTTTATCAATCTATGTCTGAATACCTATAAGACTTCAAGTTCAACGGTTATTTTGGTTCACAATATGAAGTCAAGAATTGTTGGAAGAGATCATGGTGGATGGATGAGGCTAAACTAAACAAAGATTGACCAAGAGTCTAACTCCATTCGCCCGTCATGTCGTACTGTTGTGACGGCCCGGTACACTGATCATGATCGATCCACGTCACCCACCAAACGCTTCGAAAATCAGGTGTCAGAACCACCCCACTTTTCCTGAGGTCGGCTCCAGAGGATCGATCCCCTACACTCGAAGGCGGTTTGATATTATAAGACTCCTTTGGTACAGTTCTGGCCGGCTGGTTAAACAAGACTCCTTTGGGTTCTACTCTTGACTTGTGCTCCTCCATTTTCTTGGTTCCAAGGTATGCCCTTGAAACCTTTCACTTCTTTTCTTGCTGGGTTTCTGTGCTTATTCGATGATTTGAGGTTTGATTCTACTTGGGTTTTCTTTAGTCTTGTGAAAGTTTGTAGCTTTACGAAGAATCTGTTGTTGGGGAGTTTAAAGTTTGGTTCTTTTTGGTTGTTTTGTTTTTGTGTTTGAGCTCAGTTCTGATGCTTCCTGTGTTTTTTGTTGGGTTGTGTTTGTTATTTGGTTTTGGTTGTTGGGTTTCTAACAAATTTTTGTGTTTGTTATTGTTGAATATAGAATTGAATTGAAATGATCTTTGTGAGGGTTGTGGAATTGATTGTGTGTGTTGTGATTTTTTAGAGAGAGCTTTTTGAAGGCCGATTTCCATGTGCAGCGGTTCAAAGAGGAAGCCTTGTTCTACTGACTCGACCATGGATCATAAGAAACAGGAAGGGTTCAGGTATAACTTTTCGGTTTTGTTAGAGTTAGTGGCGGCTGATGATCTTGATGGGTTCAGAAGTGCTGTGGAGGAAGATGGTCATGATGTTGATGAGGTGAGTTATTGGTATGGGAGGCGTGTTGGATCGAAGAAGATGGGGTTCGAGGAGAGGACACCGCTTATGATTGCTGCTATGTTTGGCAGCATGAATGTGTTGAATTATATTCTCCAGACTTGTCGGGTTGATGTTAACAGAGCGTGTGGCTTGGATAGAGCCACTGCTCTTCATTGTGCTGCTGCTGGTGGCTCTGGTGCTTCAGCTGGGGTTGTCAAGGTTTTGCTTGCTGCTTCCGCGGATGCCAGTAGTATTGATGTTAATGGAAACCAAGCCGGGGACTTGATTGCACCTGCTTATAGTTCAGCGTTCAACTCGAGGAAGAAAGCTTTAGAAGTCATGCTCAAGGGAGAATCTGGTTTAGATGAGGCTTTTGATTTCTCTGAGCAGTTATGTAGAGAAACAGAAGGTGAAGATCAGCCAGAGATAACAACTCCTCGTGCCTCAAAGGATGGTACGGAGAGGAAAGAATATCCTGTTGATCTTTCTCTTCCAGACATCAAGAATGGAATTTACAGCACAGATGAATTTAGAATGTTTACTTTCAAGGTCAAGCCTTGCTCTAGGGCTTACTCACATGATTGGACAGAGTGCCCATTTGTTCACCCAGGGGAAAATGCAAGGCGGCGTGATCCAAGGAAATATCATTATAGCTGTGTTCCTTGTCCAGAGTTCAGAAAGGGGACTTGCAGGCAAGGGGATGCTTGTGAATATGCGCATGGTATTTTTGAATGTTGGCTTCACCCTGCCCAGTACCGAACCCGTCTTTGCAAGGATGAGACTGGGTGCACAAGAAGGGTCTGTTTCTTTGCTCACAAAACAGAAGAGCTTCGTCCCCTGTATGCTTCAACAGGTTCGGCTGTACCTTCTCCCAGATCATTCTCAGTCGGTGCTTCTCTGGACATGGGATCATTGAGTCCACTTTCGCTCAACTCGCCATCTGTCCTGATTCCTTCTGTTTCAACTCCACCTATCACTCCAACCGGTGCTTCTTCCCCTGTAAATGGAAACATGTGGAAAAATCAACCAAATATTGCACCCCCCACCTTGCAGCTCCCAGGTAGCAGGTTGAAGTCTACTCTAAGTGCTAGGGATTTGGATCTAGACATGGAGTTCCTCAGCCTGGAAAATCACCTTCGCAGGCAGCGGTTGATAGAGGAGTTGTCCAGTCCCTCATCCAACTGGAACAATGGCTTATCTAGTCCTTCAGCTTTCTCTGCCTCTGGGAATCGAATGGGGGAATTGAATAGGATTGGTGGAGTGAGGCCTACTAACCTGGAAGATGCTTTTGGATCAATGGATCCTACAATGTTGCCTCAGTTGCAGGGGCTTTCCCGGGAGGCCGCTGCTTCCCAATTGCAATCTCCAACTGGTATTCAGATGCGCCAAAACATGAACATGCAACTTCGATCAAGCTACAGTGGCAGTCCCTCATCTCCTGTTAGGGGTTCTCCTTTGCATGGGTTTGATTCATCTGGTGCAGCTGCAGTTTTGAGTTCCAGGTCAGCTGCATTTGCAAAGCAGCGGAGCCAGAGCTTCATTGAGCCCAGTGCTGCAAACCAAAATTATGGGTTCTCCTCACCCGTGGATTCTGGAACTCCAAAACCTTCTAACCTCTCAAATTGGGGCTCTCCGAATGGAAAGCTGGGCTGGGGTATCCAGGGGGAAGAAAATAAGCTGAGGAAATCTGCCTCTTTTGGATACCGAAACAATGGAAATAGCTTTCCAACTGTTGATGAGCCTGATGTATCTTGGGTAAACACCCTTGTCAAGGATGTACCACCACCTTCGAGACCTGCACCACTTGGTTTTGAAGAGCAGCAGCAGCAGCTGCAGTGTCACCTCCACAATGGAGATTCAGAGATACTCGCTGCGTGGGTGGAGCAGTTGTACTTGGAGCAGGAGCAGATGGTGGCTTAATCTAAATCCAAGTCCCACAATTACGTTTAACTATGTATTTTTTGCATCTGTTAAATTTTTGTTTGATATTCATCATATCTAGGTCGAAGAAACTGGAGAATGGGGGAAATAACCCCTACGGAGAAAAAACATAAGCCCCGCAGGATGCAAGTTCTGCTCTTACTATTTCTTTTTATTTTGTAATCTTCATTGAACTTCTCAACCAGAAAGATGCTTGAATTATGATAGCCTTTCATCAATGAGATCATCATTTATAAATTTAATTTAGTTAAGGTTGATCTGGTACACAGATACTGATGCATAATCATTGGTTGATGATGTTCATATCAATTGGGCCGACTGTATGTTCTCATGTTGATTCTATTGTACACTTTCATTCTTAATAAAGATGCTTTTTCACTTATTCATGTCTCCTGCTCAATTCAATATTTCACCCCGGGCAGGGACGTATCCAGGATTAAATTCTTGGGTTTCGATTGCTCACTTCAAAGTTCACATCTGCAATTTCTATTTAGAACCAATTAGACATAGATTCTGATACCTTTGCTTGTATTTCTCTTTTGCATCTTATGTCCGTGGTAAGTGGTAACTATCATGGGGTTAATTTATTTGTTCAGCACAAACAGAAAAATGCAGCAGACCTGCTTGTTCTAATTCGTCTTGATCTTCTTTTGTAGTTGGGTGCAGTTGGGTGTTTGCCTTTACTGGTAATCATTTGTTAGTGGTATCAGCACTAGAAAAGAACTAGTGTGGCTTTGATATGCCTTGGCCACTCAGCCAGTGATGACTTGCATCAGTTGCTTGGCTCATAAGTCTCTAACACCACCCTCTAATAACTTTGATATGCCTCAGTTGTGTTGTACCCACTCAAAACACATGTTTAGGGTCTTGTTAATCACTTAATGTGCGCTCTCCTGTTTATTTTGTGCGCTTCTGCAGGAGATATGGTATGAGGTTTTCTGCAGTCATACGAATCAAATGAGTAGTCGAAAAATAGTTCTTGCTCTTAACGAAAAGGTGGTTATGTTGATCCAAAGGCTAAAAGCAGGTGCGTATGATAGGTTTCTGGTCAAAACATCCTACTGTAGAGGTTAAGTCTACAGTTGATATCGGTTCTTTATGTATAAATATGAATTTTACTATCATATTTACCTTATAAAGGGGAGGGAAAAATTGTTAGGACGGAAAGAGTGGGAGCTAGTCCTTTTATGACAGACCTACCAGTCTAATACCATGACTTTCAATCATGAACATGGTTTGATTAAGATATGCTATCCAGAAAGGACCCCATTGGTTTGAACTGCGAACTTTGAACATGAAATCCTTTTGATGACAAAGTGCTAAAAGTCATGTAATAACATACGTTTAAATTCGAACCCTTTTTGAGTTGTGCTGCTTGATAGTACAGGAAAAGAAGTGATACAATGTAACAATAGTATGTTAGTTGCTTCAATTTATAGTAATACAAAATTTACAATGGTGGTAAATCTTACAGGTTTTGAATTTTCAGTAGGAAAATCCGCGAGTTGATCTACGACCTCCTCTATCAGTTGGCCTAGAATTTGTGATTCAAATTCAGCAGCTATTCCTGCAGAACCTTCATGATTATTCCAGATGCCTTTGTGTACGCACCAATTTGATCCAACCAATTCCGCTTCAGTGAGACTACAGATTTCATCCAAAATTTCCAAGTACTCTGCAGTATGATACTCTTTCTTCATTGTTCTGAGACATTTCCCTTCAATTTTCTTTGTTTTTCTTGCATCACAAGCTAAACAGTCGTCTTTTCTTCTGGTAAATGAACTGGCCAAGACTGCATCTTCTTCTGGCGTACAAAATGTAAAGGTTAATCAGCATCCTATACTTTTATAATTGAAATGGAATAACTACTACAAGCTCAATTTAGGGTACAAACCTGATGTAGGAACTTCACTTTCAATTAGTAACTGACCATAATCAAGGGCAGAAACCGGGCTTAAATCTTCGGAGGTACAATCAGATTCTACATTGTTAAGCACATCACAGATGGTCTCTTTCTTGGGTTTATGAGAGGTTTTGCTTCTTAGCATTTCCCTCCCATTCAAATCTTTCAAGACCCTTGTGTTCTTTTCTTCTTGAACATGCTGCTTTTCCTTCTGATTTCTTTCTTTTCTATTCTCCTTGCTTCTGCTCTTTCCTGAATTCTTCTTCCTCAATTCTCCATGACCCGTCTTACATTTCCTCCCCTTCGATCTCCTTTCTTTTCTTTCACTCCCATTCTCGAAGCTAAGAACAAGGAATTCCTCACTTTCAATAAATGTTGGCATCTCCCTAAACGACTTGACTCGTCGGTGCTCATGTGTCTGAAGTGTATCACGGTCCCCCGAAAGCCGATCCACAGAGTTCATAGACCGGCTCTGAGGTGTTGAATTTGGGGTTGAGAGCAGGGTGGCATCTGGAATTGTCTCCAGCCCCATTAGCCTTGCCACTAAGCTTGGTGTGGCAGAGGATTCCGTTTCCTCTGCTTTCTCTTTCGACTTAAAATGCTGATCATGTTGAGATGTATCAACAGTACTGGGTTCTTCTGGAATGTGATCAGAAGGGTATGTAGGCAAGCTACCATAGCAGAGAATTCTGCGCAAAATGCCAGCAATGCATCCATTAGTAGCACCTTTTGAATTGGTTAGATCGAAAGTGGAAGTCGTGGTAATGGTGGATGATGAACAAGAAGAAAAAGAAGAAAAAGGAGAGGATTCAGATGAAGATAGCAACTTCATGTCGAAGTTGAACCGGTAACCGGTAAAGGGTTTTGTTTTGTGGGAAGATAGTGGAAATTTTGAGCCGTTTGGTTAGTGGGAGGGTTTGCTGCGACTTTGAAGATGGAAAAAAAGTGAAAAGAAATAGTGTGAGGGACAAGAAAAAGAAATGGCAGAGAAGAAAAGAGAGATACAAATTTGTTTTGTAGCAGCAAAGTGCTAAAGAGAGAGGTGTGGTGAAGAGAGAGGTGAAGAAAAGTGGCGGGATCTGGATTTGAAATGAGGGCAACAAAGTAGATGATGTTGGGTTTGTTCAGGAATATGTTTCCACGCGCGTTGTGAAGTCAGTTTGTGGGATTTGAGACTCAAATTATTGGAGGCTGAGGTATATGTTAGAGCATATGAATTCATATGCCTTCATCAAACTATCAAATAATCAATTAAATTGTCTCTATTAGTTATTATTCATTATAAATTGTTTTTCTGAACTAGTTTTTATGCAGTGGTATAGCTCCGTTAAATTAACAATTACTATTCATTGATTACATATTTTATTTTATTAATATTTTATATATGATAATCAACCAATTGCTAGACAACATATGACATTTTCAAATATTCTTATCACCGAAATAATGTTATAGATTTTCAATAGGATTTACGACCAACCAAAAGGTGACACATGTGTTTGTCGGTCAATGGATGTCATTCGATTTTCGATAGGATTTTGACCAACCAAAAAAGACATGTGTGTGAGTTTGTCTATTAAATAATGTCATTGGATTTTCGACAAATAACAATTCAATACGTAACATGATCTTCAAATTCTATGACCTTAAATTCACCATAAATAAGATGCATCATCCACTATATACTCACTCATTTGTAGAACCCATTTGTTGGAGAGAAGATAGAAGAGAGTAAAGGAGATGAGAGGAGAAGTGGTGCAAAATCTAAAGGAAAAAATTAGGTATTTATGGAGAAAAAATTGTTGAAGCCGTCGGTGGGAAAGAGCATTTAGAAAAAAAAACTGTTCGGCTGTGAGCTGTTGCACCAGACAAGGCGACACGTTGTTTGTGCATAAGATTATCGTTGGGATAATCTCATGTACTAACAGGATGTCGTTGGTAGTTAGTAATAAGTAATGACAAGACACAAGGTTTATAGTGGTTCATTTTGCTATCGGTGGATAAGGCTACGTCCACTTTAATATGTATATAGTGGGAGTATTGAATGAGCCCCCACATAGAGGGCTGGCTCCGGTCCACTTCGGTTCGGTTTATATCTCAAACCGCGAACCAACCAATGTTATATTTCAGTCCGGTCTGGTTTTTTACTATTCTAAATACCTAACATTAAACCAAACCACACCTACGGTTCGGTCCGGTTGGTTTTTTTTTTATATTTTAAAATTGATAATTTTTCTTATCATTATCATTATAGTGAAAAATGGCTATGGTTCACAAAGTTGTACATTTATTTACAACCTACTAAACAAGTTGTACAACATTAGTAGATACATTATGATTCTGATGACTAAAATTCACAAACGAAAATTTGACCTTTCGATATGATCAGTATGACAAAATATGTCTATGGTAAAAAATTCAACTGGATCCGACCACGTTAAGGGTTCGATCTAAACGGTCAACTCTAATCCATCGTCACTTATAACATGGAAATAGGCCTCATTATGAGCCGGGCTAGGGCCGACCCTACCCTAAATTTTAGAGATTAGGGTAGGGTAGGGCTCGATCAAAGTCAACAAAATTTAGGGCCGGATAGGGTAGGACCGAAGCTTGAATATCTAAGTTCTAGCCCGCCCTAGCGGCCCATTTCGTTAGGACTAATAGGGTCGGGTAGAGCCGACCCTTTAAATAGGTCTAAACATGGCCGAGATGAGCTTGTTTTTTTCTCACAATTTAGCTTTAGAATTATATGTAATGAACCTTATTTTTTGGGTTATATTTAACATATATGCATACACATTATACTTAATTTAAGACATTTATCTATAAACTAATTAGTTATACTCATATATCTCACGAACTAATACTCTAAATCATCAAAATACAATCGTTAATCGACAAAACAAAAGGAAATCAAAGGAATAAAGCTAGCAAATCAACTACAAAAGAAAAAATTAGTTGTATTGTATCTAAAAGATAAGAAACATATTAAAACAATACAAAAAAATAAGAAATTATTATGGCCTAAAGGGCGGGCTTTTAGGGTCAGGCCGGGTTCGGCCTTAAAAGGCTCTTTAGGATAGGGTAGGACCGGGTTTCATTTGCTCAACCCTTACCCTACCTTACTCGAGAAGGGCTAGGGTCAGCCCGCCCTAATGGAGGGCCGGGTAGGGCTTCGACCTTAGAAGGTAGGGCGGGTTTTAGGGCGGGCTAGGGTCGAATGGCTAAATGATGAGGCCTACATGGAAACGTTCATATCTCTCTCTATATGTGTGAGGGTCATTTTTGATTTGAGCGTAACTAGGCCAAGATTAACCCAATAAGATGATTAGTAGGGATCTTGTGTGTGTGATTCAAACAATGAATGAAGCTTGTAGCATGAAGCATGGTGTGGGAGCTAGAGACACATCGCAGTGATGAGAGATTAGACTAGTTTTTAGAGTTGGATTTTATGGGAGAAGACTGGGTTTTGAGCAAGAATTGGAAAAGAAGTGGCTAAGCGAACTTGAAGGGCAGAAGTGCATGGGGTGGAAGAACAGTAATCGGGAAAATGACTATTAGAGCATGTTGCTTGCATAGGAGTTGGGATCGAGTGTCTTTAAAGGATTTCTGGGTTGCTGCCTGATGATCTCTGCAGCTCCAGACCCTTCCTTTTATAGGGCAAAATGGTTGGTTTTCTAGGATGAGTTCCAATGCTTTAGCTGCAGGGTTATAAGGATCCCTTTCTTGGTCTCATAACTCCAGCCTTAAAATCTGGGATGGAGATGCATTGTGTAGAGCTGCGGGGAACAAGAAAATAAGGCCTTGTGACTGTTGGGTAAAGCTGCGGGGACAGTGAAGAGAGTATTCTTGACTGTTGGGTAAAGCTGCGGAGACAGTAGGGAAACTCTTCTGACTGCTGGGTAAAGCTGCGGGGAACAAGGAAATAAAGTCTTTTTACTGCTGGGTAAAGCTGCATGGACGGTGAAGGAGATATGCATGATGGTTGTTGTGCCGACATAGAAGAGTAAAGATAATGGATTTGACTTTTCTTAAGAGCCTAAGGCTAAGAGAAATAAAAGAAAGGGGCTTGGGCTTGAGCTTGGACTTGTAAAAGAATAAGAAGTAATAGGCTTGGATTTTGAAAGTATTCTTTTGGGTTTGTGTTGTAGTCCAATTCTCTTTTTTCACCAATTTCGTTACCGATTTAAGTCGTTGAGCTTAAGTTCCGGACCCAAGACTAGAACTATTTAACGACGTTACACCGGTAAACGAGCGTTATGTGCCCCCGTAACCTTCCACACCATACCCACGTCTACAAGCCCCAAAAGTGTGATTGTGGCTTGGGTCCATATTAATGGATGTATATGCTTGTTTAGCGTGTTAAGTCAAAGATTTCACCCAAAATTGCATGGATTATTGTGTAACGAAGCATTAGTTAACCGCGTGATTTCTTAGGTATCAACAATATGACATAGTTTGGTCCAACCTTACACACAAAAAACTCTCACGTAGATGAAATGCAACCACCTATATAAATTTTTAGAACATTTACCTTTCGACGAGAGCGCTCCCCATAGGGTATAATAATAGTAAATAGGGTTGACTGCAACTATCGGCATCAAGACATTACTCAAATTACGTGATTTTTGAACCATATTCTTATTTCACAAGATTTTTGATAATTTTGCTTCTATGTAGAGTTGGTTTACAAAGTTGTGCATTTGCTTAAAACCTAATAAATAAGTTATATAACATTAGTATGTATATTGTGATTCAGATGACTAATATTCACAAACAAAAATTCGACTGTCAGATATGGTCATTATGACAAAATATGTCTATGGTAAAAAAATCAACTGGATCCGAAAACGTTAAGGTCTCGATCGAAATGGTCAACTCTAATATATCATCACTTATCACACAGAAACGCTCATATCTACTTTTATATGACATATTTTGGTCGAACCTTCCCCATAAAAAATTCTCACATAGATGAGACACAACCGCCCATATAAAAATTTTAGGACATTCACTTTCCGAAGATAGGGCCATCCATATGGAATAATAATGGTAAATAGGGTTGACAACTACTATTGGCACCGAAACGTTACCTGAATTACATGATTTTTGAACCATAGCCGTATTTCACCATTCCGAACATATCTTATTTCACAATATTTTTGATAATTTTTCTTCTATGTAGAGTTTGTTCACAAAATTGTATATTTGTTTAAAATCTAATTAACAAGTTCTACAACATTAGTATGCATATTGTGATTCCGATGACTAAAATTCACAAACAAAAATTCGACCGTCATATATGATTATTATGACGAAATATGTCTATGGTAACAAATTTAACTAGATCCAACAAGGTTAAGGGCTCGATCGAAACGGTCAACCATAATCCATCGTCACTTATCACACGGAAACACTCATATCTACCTCTATATGACGTAGTTTGGTCGAACATTCCACACGAAAAACTCTCACATAGATGAGACGCAACCTCCCATATAAAAATTTTGAGACATTTACCTTCCGACGATAGGGCCCCCATAGGGAATAATAATGGTAAATAGGGTTGACGCTACTATTGGCACCGATACGTTACCCGAATTACATGATTTTTGAACCATAGCCGTATTTCACCATTCCAAACATATCTTATTTCACGAGATTTTTGATAATTTTGCTTTTATGTAGAAATGGTTCACAAAGTTGTGCATTTTCTTAAAACTTAATAAACAAGTTATACAACATTAGTATGCAATTTGTGATTCCGATGACTAAAATTCACAAAAGAAAATTCGATCATCAGATATGATCATTATGACGAAAGATGTCTATGGTAAGAAATTCAACTATATTTGAGAACGTTAAGGGTTCGATCGAAACGGTCAACCATCATCCATCGTCAGATATCACACGGAAACGCTCATATTTACCTCTATATGACGTAGTTTAGTCGAAACTTTCACATGAAAAACTCCTACGTAGATGAGACGCAACCGCCCATATAAATTTGTTTATGCATTTACCTTCCGACGATAGGGCTCCCCATAGGGAATAATAACGGTAAATAGGGTTGACCACTACTATTGACATCGAGACGTTACCCGAATTACGTGATTTTTGAACCATAACCGTATTTCACCATTCCGAACATATCTTATTTCACGAGATTTTTTATCATTTTGCTTTTATGTAGAGTTGGTTCACAAAGTTGTGCATTTGCTTAAAACATAATAAACAAGTTATTCAACATCAGTATGCATATTGTGATTCCGTTGACTAAAATTCACAAACAAAAATTCAACTGTCAGATATGATCATTATGACGAAAGAAGTCTATGGTAAAAAATTCAACTAGATCTGATAACGTTAAGGGCTCGATCAAAACGGTCAACCATAATCTATTATCACTTATCACACGGAAACACTCATATCTACCTCTATATGACGTAGTTTGGTCAAACCTTCCACATGAAAAACTCTCACGTAGATGAGACGTAACCGCCCAAATAAAATTTTTGGGATATTTACCTTCCGACAATAAGGCACCCCATAGAGAATAATAACGGTAAATAGGGTTGACCGCTACTATTAGCACCGAGATGTTACTCGAATTATGTGATTTTTGAACCACAGTCGTATTTCACCATTCTGAACACATCTTATTTCACGAGATTTTGATAATTTTGCTTTTATGTAGAGTTGGTTCACAAAGTTATGAATTTGCTTTTAGAAAATAAGCATTTAAGCGACAGAAATGACCATAAGTTTTTAGAAGAAAATGATCATTTGTTTTTGGTTCGTTTTAAGAGATGAAAATAGTTTGTTGCCTAATTTCTTTATTCTAGTAGTGAAACCAATTTGTAAAATTGAAATAAAAAAGCAAAACACTTCCATATTTAAAATCCATTTCCTTCACACTCCATATTGTTTTTTAATTTAATTTTTTTATAAACGGTTTTTCGGTCCGGTTCGGTTTCTACGAGACCCAAACCGTAAAACAAACCGTATAGACTTCTTTCGGTCCGATTTTCTTCTTTCGGTCCGGTTTTTCTTTCGATTCGGTTTAAACGGTTTCAGTTTGGTTTTCGGTTCGGTTTTTTTTGGTTTTTGGTTTCGGATGGCCACCCCTACCAACATGTATTACAAGTGATGTGTTGTCTACTTGTTATGATGTGTCTAAATGAGTGGGGTGGAGTCCCCTTCCTTTATAAAGAAGACTCATCTCTTTACATATTATTCAATGTGAGATTAAGAGTCATATTTTAGTCTTCAAATATTCTATAATCACATTTTGGTGAGGCCGGGAGAGTGACTTATCGGTAAGCTCTTAGTGACTTCTTGGTACCGCCACGTAGCTTGCATGTTGGGCTTCATGTTGCACATAGTGGACGAGTCCCATCATGGCTTGTGGGCCCCCTAAAGAGAGTGTCAATTATGCTTGATGGTGTAGGCATATTAGCCATGATATTGGCTACACATACACACGTGATAGTCTGTGAATGACCAACGATTTTGCAGCTGTCGGTCCTTATTTTTTTAAAAAAATTTATTCATCGCATGTATTACGCGTGCCATGTTAAAAAAAGGGCTGGTAGGAACCCACGTGCGTGGGTCCAGCCATTTGGTGGCAATCACGCAGACAATCAAGCTTGCCTCATTGATTTTTGCCGGTTTACTTGTGGGACACACGACAGTTTTTGCTTCCCATTTCTACCGCAGCATACTTCTTCTCAATCAAATTATCAATTTTGTTGCCATTTGCTATGATGGGAAGACACCGCTGCATATGCTCTTAGGATGGAGTACTACTACCATGCTTCTTTTGTTTTTTTACTATGGCAAGATGCTAACTTGCTTCAATGCATGTTTCTATTTTGGTGCTTCCCAAAACTTCTATATGCAGTTAGGTAGGCAACATCGGAGCACGGGTAAGTCGGACATCCCAAATTCCGGTTAATCAATGAGCAAAAACAACATCTTACAGTTTTATTTCGTGAATCAATCAGACTTGAAGACTTTTGTTTTCTCACTTAGCATTTCGTCGTCCGGAATACTTCTTACTAAGCAAGAGAGATGATCATTCTTTCATTCTGGAACTCTAATTCGCAAATCCAACAATACAAGACTAGTTAGTAGCTGATTGTTGAACTCTTTGAAAGTACTGCAAGCTTGGAACACATGTGATGATTTGGATTCTATTATTTGTTCAAAACCTAATGAACAAAGGAGCCATATATGAACAAATAACAAAAGAATAGTGGAGTTGTGGTCCAATACTCCAATTCACAAATTATCAAAAGTTACTGTTTGGGTTGGGAAAATAACGATGATGATGGATTGTGGGGTTTTGAGCAAGAGAAGTCTTGCTGATGAACTTATTTTTGGGGATTTGCAGCAGAAGATGCTCATATCTGTTTCTGTGCTTGTTTTTTCAAACTCATTCTGCTGTGCTTGTTTTCAAACTCAATCCTCGTCTCTGAGAAAACATGTACAGCAATTTTGGGTTGAACCGGACGCTATTTCAGTCCTTAACCCGACCGGCCATTCTGTGATGTCAACTTCTTCCATCTTTGGTCCCAATTTCATCCCACAGATCATGATCACTCAGCAAAGCTTTGGCACCATGTTGCTTGTAGCTCGCTATTTCAACCTTGGGATGGCCAATGTCTTCCTCCATGCATTGTACATTTTGCTTCGTTCAAACATTGCTGGATGTAATAGTATTGGAGTATAGACCATCTATACACGAAGGTCCACCAAGGAAAGTGTAATAAGGATGTACGTATATACCAATCTGACCACGTTATAATTGTTATGTTTTAACACAAGCTATAGATGAAACTTTTGAGGAGAAGAGTTGTAATTAATAAAAGAACTATGATTTCATCTATTAAAAGGGAAGGGTTAGAATTAAGTGCAATTGTCATTACCAATGAGCTTATGCGCTTGGTTAGTAAATATCTCCAGTTTACAACTAAAACCAGCTCTAGTATGAGATAGGAATGTGTCGAGTTACAATTTCAAAAATTCTCTAGTAAGAGATATTGATAGAAACTAAGAATAAAGAAGCAAGTTTCTGAGCAAAACTTGCTCACTCCCATTTCCATCCTGTTTTTTCTTAGGGATGTTTGGAGTCTGTTGAAAGGTCATGGTTGGTTGGATATTGGAAATCAATGGAGATTAAAAGCTGTCGGTCAGTGAGAATAATAGAAAGTCCAAGTTAAATTGAAAAAATAGAGTACGTATTTATAAAACACTCTAAAATCCTAAGGACTCGAGGTCTCGCCAGCTATTTTTAATATTCTAAAACGACATACAGAGGTTAAATCTAAGTTATATCGCAAGAAAATGTAAATACATGAATAATATAATTTTGAACATCTAAACCTATGTTGCAAAAACTAACGATGAAAACAAGGCGCGCAACCGAAAGACCCCGGTAAACTTACGCAAAATTTTGTAGTACACTCCAACAGTAACACATTCCTCCTGATTTACATCATGTAACTTCAAAATGTCCAATGTAAATTTGTAGTACTCCAACAGTGACACATCTCTTCTAATTTCAATCATGTAAATTCAAAATCCTCCAATGTAAATCTAGAAATTTGGGGTTTGTCTGCTATGCACTTGGGCAGCATACAACCATACACAACCTATAAGATGTGGTTGAATTTCCTCAAGAATCAAATTTGTATACCATACCCATACATATAACATAATTTCAGCTAAATTTGAAACACAATGAAATCAAACGGCTTATACGAGAAAAGAAACTTACAATCAACTTTGAACGGAGAATGAGTACAACTAACTAGTCAGGTTTCCTCACAAATAAAGGCCCTCGGGAACCCCTTCTTTCTTCTTGTACATTACTTTCTCTTTTGCCTTCTTGAAGTCCCCATGAGTGACCTTCATGCGTCTCTCCCTCAGAGCCAGCATCCCAGCTTCAGTGCATATGGCCTTTATGTCCGCCCCTGAGTACTCATCTTTGGTCATCACCAGCTCCTCCAAGTTCATATCATCTGCCAATGTCATCTTCGACGTGTGAATACTAAAGATCCTCCTTCTAGTTTGTATATCAGGAAGTGGAAACTCAATCTTCCTGTCAATCCTCCCAGGTCGAATCAATGCCGGATCAAGATTCTCAATCTTATTAGTCGCAAGAATCACCTTCACATCTCCTCTGGAATCGAAACCATCCAGCTGGTTAAGCAACTCCAGCATTGTCCTCTGAATCTCACGCTCCCCGCCGGAACGCGCATCGTACCGTTTTGACCCAACTGCATCAACTTCATCGATGAACACAATCGAGGGCGAGTGCTCATCAGCAACCCTAAAAATCTCCCTCACTAGCTTCTGCCCTTCTCCGGAATACTTCTGAATCAACTCACTCCCAACCACCCTCAAGAAAGTAGCCGATGTCGAATTCGCCACCGCTTTCGCAAGCAATGTCTTACCTGTTCCTGGCTCGCCGTATAATATGACTCCCTTTGGTGGCTTGATTCCGATGTCTTCATACAGCTCTGGATGTGTCAGCGGCAGCTCAACTGCTTCTTTGATCTCCTGTATTTGTGACTCCAACCCACCAATGTCAGCGTACGACTCCACCGGAGCCTTTTCCACCTTCATCACCGCTACCAATGGATCAATCTCATCTTGTAGAAGCCCTACAACGCAATGCTGCTTGTTGTGGAGCAAAACGTCACAGCCTGGCTCGAGCTGATCCTTGTCGACAAGGGACATGATTCCGACGTAGTGCGTCCCCGACGAGGAAGATACGATTGCATGATTGTCGTCAATGAGCTCTTGGAGAGTGCCGACGTCCATAGGGGAGCCTCGGAGATCTTCCACGATCTTGGATTTGTCTTCCTCTTCTTCATTCTCTTTTGGTTTGAGTTGCTCTTGGTTTGATACATACTCTTCCTCCATGAGAAGATAGTCTTTGATTCTTTCTAGCTTCAACAACCGGAGTTTGCATTTGGTGAGCGGCCTCACCGATGGAAGCTTAGTTGCAGCATCGGGGCCCTTCTGCTTGCGCTGTTTTTTGCCCACTCGAGCCGGTGGTGCTGCCAGCTCGTATTTCTTCTTCTCTTCCTTGTCACCATTAGGGTTTTGGTCACCCTGTTGATTCGATGGTTGGTTACCCATACATGTATTGTTTGTTCTGTTAGCTTCGACGTGCGTTTTTCGAATTATTGATGGGAGGTTGGCTTATATAGAGGTCGATGCAACATGATTACAAGACAGAAGGGATTCCGAAACCAAACAGGAAAAGTAAGTAGGGGTATATATACAAGGATCGAATATTCTAGGATGAGTTGTGTTGAATGTATACTTGTAATTGAAAATTGTATCTACTTGCGCAAGAAGTAAACAAAAATATTTTCTGGCATAGCTTGGAGCCCTAAAATTTAGGGTCATACCATGTGAATAAATTAAAATATTTACATTTTGTCAAATCATAATATCACACCACTTTACTTTTAGATTTTAAGGGTGAATCAATAAGATTAATAAAGATAATAATATTATGTATTAATAACAACCCTTAATTACGTATACATGAATCTAAAGAATGTTTTTTAATAAGGACGAAAGTGTATTAATATTAATTGAAAAGTACAAAACATGATGCAAACGTATCGAAGGAACGTAAGGAAACGTAACAATATGCACAGACCCATCTATAATAAAAAACAATAAAAGATAACTAGATACACAAACACATCTTTATTGAGAAGTAGCCAGAAAGTAACTTGATGCCAAATGACATCGCTTAGCTGCATATAAGTGATATAACACGATAACATCGTAAATGTGATAGTAACCGTAACTGTAACCGATGGTATGAACACCTAGGAGAGGTGATTCTCTCACCAAGAGTTCGAGAGTAACCGAGGGTGTAAGAAACTCGAAAATTAGCAAACTAACTCCTAAGAACCAGAACGAATGCCATATTAAAATGAGCAGCTGTCTCGGATCTAAGATCTGGATGCATGTGGTTACATCTCGGGTCCTAAATTCGGATCCAAATTTGACCCGAAACAAAAGCCCAAACTATACTAAAATAGATTATGGCACCCAAGCAACAAGCCCAGGCCCATTTATAACGTGAACATGAGCCCAATACCAGACCCACTTGGACCCTGCGCACCCAATCAACACCACTACAGGAGCTGGAGTTGAACCACCACAACGCCAACGATGGTTGAGGAGAGACGAAACCATGGAGCCACTACCGCCACTTGACGAGAAGAGGTGTCCTTAGAATGATTACCATCGACAACTTCCCAATCAATCAACAACCTCTTGATAGACCTGATCCTGATCTGCCTTTCATCACCTATGGCAGCAGCCATCACCCTTCGTCCATCATCGAAATGGCCCCTCATCTGCCTCTCCCTCCAAGAAAAAAGAAAGGGGAGACCCTAGATTCTAGATCCAAATCTTTGACCAAAAGACCACATCAAAGGACGATCTCCTCCCACCAGCTTCTTTCAAGCAGATGCTCACATTGCCTAATTCCATCCTAACACCAAAGTGAGAATGACAAACCAATTGACTTTGGGTTCCATAACTCGAAGGTTGAACAAAGAGGATGCACGACAAGAGGTGGGCGTCGGAACATGAAAACCCAGCCCGAAAAACCCAAATAAACCTGATTCGGGCCAAAACCCTTAGCCCTAAACTCAGTTCGGTCCAAAACCCGACCAGTTCTCTAAAAACCCGGTTCGGGTGTGGGCTAAAAATTTAAAGGGACCGAAAGCCAGGCACGGCCTATTATAATTTTAATTAACCATTTTAATTACCGTTCTCTAAAAAACCGGTTCGGGTTCGGACTTGGTTTGTATCAAACTTGTGGAGTTCTAATCTTTATTTAATTATTTTAGAACTTGTACATGTTGAATAGGATGAAATTTGGGAGAATAGATGAAATATGTGAAACTTAATATTTGTGCCTGAAAAGCCCAAAGCCCGGCCTGGCCCGAGTTGTGTTTTGCTCGGGTTTGGATTTCATAAAGCCTAAGCCCAGACCGGCCCAATTAGTTCAGGTTTAGGCTTGGTCCTTGAAAAATTTAAGCCCGGCCTGGCCCGTGTCCACCCTTACACTTGATCATGAATGGACGACACACAAGCTTCACGAGGGGGAAATTAGAAAGCAGTATGACATAATCCTCAGACACGGATTAGTCTTTGGGCCTTAAAAGTTTTTGAGGAAACCAGTATGATTTAACCAAACAATAAAAAGGATGGGATCTCTCGCTCTCTCATCTCTATAGCGGCTAACCCTAAGGTTTTGTTGTCTGATTTTCTTAGCTGGCATTGATTGTGTGTGTGTTCCTTGGATGTCATGTCTTTCAGATTCGAGAACCCATTTTCTTCGAACACCTGGTTGTTGCCACCCATTTTTTTCGCTTTGGCATCGATATTTACCTCTTCTCTGTGTTTGGAGCTCGTAAGTGTATCAAGGATATGATGGTGGACGAGAATGATGACGCAATGTGATCTTGTGAACCCTCGAGTCCTCAACGGTAACATTTTGGTCTTTGGGAGTGAAAGGTAGTTAATTATTCTAGACCCATTATGAAACCATTATTTTGGTCTTAATACGACAGTTAGGACAACCAACTCACTAGTTTACGAGACAAAGAGGAGAGAAATCACAATGAATTCTACTATCAAACATATGAATTTATCCCGCTAGCTTATGTAAGTTTAAATCCCCACTTTTCAAACGAATTGTCATGTTTCAATTGCTTCCCAATAAATTTGAGTATGATTTGTATTTTGAAATTCGATTAGGGACCTTGATTTCTATCTAGGGGCAATAAGTGTTGGGAAAAAATCTTCTTACCTGGGGCAATAATCGACCCCTCGATAGATTGATTATTTGAATTCCATATTCTAAATTGTCTAAAAAAACAGATACACACACACACCAAGTTACCAACTCCCATCGCCTAAAGGACCTTAACCACCACCTCTCTTTTGACCTCAATGGAACACCTAGAAAATCTTGCTTTTATGGAACCACGACACTCCCGCCCGCAACGCCACCATCGGGAGGCCCACTCCTCTAAGCTCGTCAGCGCGACCTTAACAACCTAGTCTATGCATTTGAGATATTGTCCGCTTTAGGCTCATCGGCCTTCACGGTTTTGTTTTTGAGGTTTCACCCTAAAATATGTCTCTAAGTAAGGACTTGACTCTGCGCATATAAGCACATAAGCTTGTTTTCCCCAAGCGATGACACGTGCACCTGCTAGCATCCCAGTGTCTTCAACACCAGTCGAGTTAGATCACAATAACCATCCCTCTTAGGGGCATGTTGTCCTCGTCAGCACACTTTTAGTTAGGTACAAGCTCTGATACAATCTATAACAGCCTAGTGCTCACAATTGAGATATTACCTGCTCTAGGTCCACTGGTCCTCATCATTTTTATTTTCCATATATCACCCGCGAAACACGTTTGAATGTAAGAAGGTGACTCTACACGTATAAGCAAGACGTCGGGGCTCAAAAAGGGGTGGTTTGTGGTGACCTGACTTGGCAAGTGGTGAAGGCATTGGCATACTAACGGGTGCGCACGTCCCACATCGCGAGGGAGAGACAAGTTGATGTGCTTATACATGTAGAGTCACATTCTTACGTTAAACGTGTTTTGAGGGTGAAATCTGAAGAACAAAAACGATGAGGGCATGTGGTCCCAAAGCGAACAATATCTCAGATGTGTGGATTATGTTGTTACAAATGGAATCAAAGTCTGTCCCTGGCTAGAAGTGTGTCGACGAGGACATCGAGTCACTAAGGGGGTGGTTTGTGGTGACCTCAGATGTGTGGATTGTGCTGTTACAAATGGAAGCAGAGTCTGTGCCCGGCTATAAGTGTGTCGACGAGGACGTCGAGTTCCTAGAAGGGGTGGTTTGTGGTGACCTTACTAGACGGGTGGTGAAAGCACTGACAAGCTAACAGGTGCACGTGTCCCACATTACCCGGTAGAGAAAAGTTGATATGATTGTGCGCCATGAGTTAGGTTGAGAAAAGGGGAATGAGTCTAAATGTAAATTTGTCTTATATTTTAGATTAGTTAAAATGGGCACTCGAAAACTTTTATGTTGGAATAAGCAGTGCTTTCGTGCTTTTGTTGGAATGGCCATTACCCCATTTTGTAATTTGAATCGAGGGCATTCTTGATTTACTTTGATTGTAACTAATTATTTGAGATTCGAAGGGTTTTGAGTCTGTTGAAACAAGGGTACGGTGCTCTAAGAGGTTTTAAGAAGGTAAATGTACTTTTGATTGTTAGTATCCCAGTTGCAATGTGGTGTTTAGTGGTTATAGGGAAGAAAAAACACAGGAATTCTAACGTAGTATAGAGAAACTATAACTTATCGCGGTGCAACGACTGCGACAACACTTGTCATCCTAGCTGTCTGTTACTCCATTTTCTGGCATGGATGTCTGTTTCCCCACAAGTAAGCCAATAGGAAAATACTCCCAAAATTAAGGTTGCGAAAAGCATGGCAACTTGGCAAGTAAACAACTTCGGACGAGGCACATTTAGCCTCAGCCATGCTACAACGACACCGTAACCGTCCAAATGATCAGAAGCACCACTAGCTTGAGATATTTCATCTAGAAAATAACTTGGTTCAAGTCCGTTTGGTAACACGATTAAACAAAGAACCTCAACCTAGTTATGGTTTGTGAAACATAGACATAAAGAGAGACTTGAAAACCTACGAGGCGCAGTCTTCTACCAAATTGTATGCTCGGTCTGACGACACACCTATGCGGCGGCGTCGTCGGATAGGCTAAAGTGGACCTCGTGTTCGGTAATGACGGTTCAAGTCGAATGGCAGACGACATGGTGACGGCGCTTCTTCTCTTGATGCGTGGAGGTTGGTGTTTCGTTAATCAGTAGCGACAAAGGGCTTCGTTGAGGTCTGAAAACTCAAGGGAGGAGCGAAATCGGTTTGAGAGACGTTGCAAGGCAGTGGGGCAGGGTCGGAGATCACCGAACGGGATCTATGGTGCTGTGATAATGCAGAGTAGACGATCTCGCTTCAGATCTAATCAGGCCTACTCGTTTTGGATTTGATGGGTTGATGACAATCTAGAGGGGAGTGGTATGGGTTGCTGACCGAAGTTGAGGATTGGTGACGGTGTTGTCAGAGGAGGAACGACATCGGCGACGACAAGGGAGTTGCGTGGTGGCTGCTGCAACTTGCTTGCTAGACTTGGGCTTGTGGGCTATTGGGTATAGGTTTTGGCCCTTGGCCCATATTATTTTTCTTTTTTGTTTTTCAGCTATTTCCTTTTAGCTAATTATGTTTTGAGTTATAATGTTTAGAGGTGGGGGCGGGCTAGGCCTGAAATTGTCAAGGACCGAGCCTGAACCTGAAATAATTGGGCCTGTCTGGGCTCAGATTTTCAGAAATTATAACCCTAGCAAAATGTGACTCGGGCCAGGCTTCAGGCTTTTTGGGCCTAAAACTTCAGCTTCACATATATTATATGTTTTCCCAAATTTTCTTCTTGTGTTCAATATGTATAAGTTCTAAAAGAGTTAAATAATACACAAGTTTGATACAAACTAATACACAATATAAATTGTTCAATTCATGATTATCAATACAGAAAAACATTCAAATAGTTCAGTGACTTCTGTCTAAAATTGCAAACATGTGGCAGTTGCAATATAAACGGGCCGGGCTTTCGGGCCTTTTAAATTGTAAACCCAAACCGATTTTAAAGCATTCGGGCCAGGTTTTGGCCTAGACCGTTTTTACATAAAAAAGGCCCAGACAGAGTCGGGTTTTTCAGACCGGGTTTTCGGTCCCTCGGGTCTGGACGCTCACCCCTAATAATGCTAGGTTTGAGTTTTTAACTTTAGCCCAATACTAAGTATTTAATTTATCTATTTAGTTAGGCCTTTGCTTTATGTTATCTTTTGTTAGTTAGTCGTCTTTTGCAGTGTGTTGTTTGTCCCTCCTCTTTTGGGTGAGGGTTAGGGTTTCTGTAGGTTGGTGTTGGTCGTCCCTCCTTTTTTAGGAGAGGGTTTGGTGTTCTGGTAGGGTAGTGTTGGTCGTGTTGCTGCGGGAGCCATGTTTATGGTGTCGTTTCCAGAGACTATTTTGATGTCAGTTAGTTCTTGTTGTCAATGTAATGGGAAGGTTACATGTGCATATATGCTGGTATGTTTGACATGTAATGTTTGAAATGATTGTTTCTTTTTGAAGTTGACTTTAGGAATGTATCAAGATTTCTGGATTAGATTAGGTTACAGTTGAACCCTTATTGATATCGGTTCTTGTATCACTGTTGTTTCAGGTAGGTAGGGTGGAGAATGAGAAATTTATGTCCACCACCATTATCTCTCATAGTTGTAATTTATATTCCTGTTTATAAAGTCCAATGTTCTTCTATACGTCTAAACTCACCACAACGTCTAAACTCACCACAAGTATTATAGTATATACTGTATCCGTACGTTCAATTTCCCCAGCTTGAAACTTTAACCCAAATATAAAATTTGAAATGAACAGGGGCATGCAAAACATACAAAAAGAAGTCTAAGAAGTTCTCAAAACACTGTTTATTTTGTAGAAACTAACAAATGAACAAAATACAGTTTTCCTTCTCAAGGTTTTAAACAGCAGATTATGCAGAACAGAAAACAATTCATATCTGCCGTTTCAATTAAGCTAACAAGACACTTAGATCAACTTGTTATTGAGGCTTTTGTAAAGCTTGGGGTCAGTCTGGTAGTATACTATGTCTCCGGTGTCACTGACATAGTGGTCATTGCTCATGCTTGCCACAACATTGTTGATCAAGTGAAATGGAAATAGTCCTGATTTTTTTGGCTCCCGGTAATACTTCCCCAGAACATGTTTCGCTGACCTGGTCTGCAATACAAGTATGCCAATGCCACCATCAGAATTACTCAAGTAAACTGACATCCTAATAGATTGCACATTTAAATAGTAAACAGGTCATTAGTTTGGTTGCGGTGAAGGAGAACATACTGCTTCGACTAGATGATAGTGTGGAATCTGAGGGAAGAGATGATGGATGACATGGGTGCCAATGTCGTGGTGGATGTTGTTAATCAATCCATAGTCACGATCAACGGTTGTGAGACCTCCTCTTAGATAACTCCACTCCTGCAAAATGAAACCACGAGAAGAAGAAGGCTTCTTAATTAAGTTCCAACAAGAATCTAGCTATAAACTTCAAGATAGAGAATCGAGCACATATAACATTTTATTTTATGACAAAACCTTCATTGAGTTACTAAATTCTTCAGTTTCAGCAAATAAGTTAGTTGACATTTAAGTATCGATTATTAACTCATGTATCCATCAATACCTTGCCACGGTACCAGGGAAGTTTGTGTTCATCATAACCATGGTGGTGCAAATATGTTACCATATCCAACCACATTACGAAAATCTGCAAGTAAAAGTCAAGAAAAAATTAGGAAATAAACTATTGAAGGTACTGTTGTTATCACCAAGAATATTGAACTAACCCAGTAAGGGACACCATAGATCTTTAAGACTTGGACAGGTCCTACTATAACTGACATACAGACAAGGAAGGCAAGCATCACAGTCCAACAAACAGTTGAAGTTATGATATCATTTCTTTCATTTGGAGCAAACAAGTCACTGTATGGGTTGAAATGCGAGCCTTGCTTTCCTGGACTTCTTGTCCACTGCAAATAAATCCAGTAGAGAAAACACGTTACACTCTGAACAATTAAAGATAAACAATCTTTAACCAACCATACAAGCTCAATAAAAGCTGGGTTTCCTCACCAGATAGAAAGGGTATGCAAAGATGGGGTAAGGCACTCTGAATCTAAACTTTCTTGTACTTTCATCCAAACTTGTATAGACCTTCTCAGTCAGCTAGAGAGATGGCAAAACAGAGACAGAGTTAATCACAAATTGAAGATTAAACAACCAAAACCTCAGCAGTAACAATATGTTTAAGCTAAGCAAGCACTAGCATTGTGAATTAAAACAATAAGCACATACAGGAACCCAGGACTCATCATTCTCAACATGACCATGGTTCTGATGGTGAGTTCTATGGCTGATTCTCCTGCAAAGCCAATCAAATCATATGTAAATAACCTCAATCTCAATCTCAACCACATATCAACAACATTCTCAAACCACAATGTAAAAATGCAATCTTTTTAGATAGGAGCCGTGGAAGAGTGAACAAAAACAGAGGAACCCACCATCCATTATATGGTACAAGAATTGCAGAATGCAGAAAATGCCCCACAACGCTGTTGAGCACGCGGCTGTCGGAAAAGCTTCCATGGCCACTGTGTTCAATCCAAATACATCATCCAAAAAAGAAGCGATCTTTTTTCAAGGCTCATTTCAATTAAACAGTGCAAACATGCAATCTTGATTCCCAAAATGCAGAACCATGAGAGTGAAAAGGAATTACCAATCATGTCCAAGAACAAAGAGAGCCCAGAACATGGTTCCCTGAGCAGCCCAGTAGAGTGGCCAGACATACCAATTGTTGAAGTAAATGGCTGCAGCTGCCATTGTGAATATGACAACCAAGTCCCTCAACACATAGCTCAAGGACCTCCAAGGGTTCTTAACCCAACAGTGTTTGGGAATGGCGGCTCGGATCTCAGCTATCTTGAAGGGAGGAGGAGCACTTGGGTCGAAATCTGCAACATGGTCTTCTTTGTTGTTGGGTTCATGGATCCCATTGACACCCTTCATGGGTTTGGCTTCTACACCCTCCATTGTAGCTAAAGTTGATTCCTTTCTTGAAGGACTGGTTCTCAAACCTCCTTGTATCCACTGAGAGAGCGGACAAAGAGGGCTCTAGCTGCTGCAGGCACTGGGGTTAAGGACCTTGCTTAATATTTATAAGCCGAAGAAGGCAGAGAGAGAGAAGGGTGCACCGTGCAACGGTACTCTGTTGTATCTACACGAATACAAAATACTCGACACCAAATCTTTGTATCTATTCTACGTGCAACTAGGGCAGTTCGCTCAGATGCCAACCTCTTATACGAAGCTTCCTCCTCTCACATAAATCTGTGTGTTTTTCTCATCAGGTGTGTGTTTCAGAGAGCTTAACCCTTGAAGCCTTTGATTCAACTTACCGGAAGAGAATGTGAAACAAGGCTAATGGGATCGGAGGGTTTTAGTTTTAGTTTTTCTCGGTTTTGAGATGCAGAATGTGGAACAGAGACTTAGAATGATTCAACTTCTCGAAAATAAGTCATAATAAAGCCCGAAAAGATCGATGGATTTTAATTATTTCCGAATTACAATAACTAAACAAGAAAAAAAGTTTTATTTGCAATGTATCTACAAAACTAGGAGGAATCTATAGGGAATGAAGAGCCATAAGAGTTTTTGATTTTCTAGAGAGCACCTATTGATGATCCTATTGTGTGTGTGACACCAAAGAGAAGATGCATACAACATTTCATGTTTTCCTAGGGCACCTATTCGACACCCTATTAATTGTGTGACACCAACATGAAGACCCCAAGAACATGAATACAAGATCTTTTAGGTTTTCTAGAGCACCTGTTATTTCATCTATTAAATGTGTGACACCAAAAATAAGGACCCAAGAAAAAATCATCAAGGTTTACTTGACCTTTTGCTAGAAGAATAGAGGACTTGGCCAAATGTGAGTCCACAAAAGTGACAAAACATCAACCATGTGAGATTGAAGGCCAGCTGAGGGAGTGACCATACATGCCTTACTAATTTGGTCCAATACTACCCAAAATCCAATGTATGTTGGCAACAGAAGGGGGCCTAGGATTCAGAACAAATTTAGGTTGTTTTATTGATATGTTTTCCCTTTAAAACTAGCTACTATTTGCCTGAAAGAGCTAATTTGTGTGTAAGAAAGTATGAAACAGATGAATGGAAAATGGTGTGGCCTGGAAATTTCTGTTCCAGTCGGACCACATATTTTTATCAAAGACAGCCACAATTTCAGGAACTATCAACAGTCGGTTATGCCAATTCTTATGGATTCTGTTAATACAGACCAAGTCTTTTCGGAAACTTGTAAATCTTGGTCTGTTGTACAATGTAGCCTTTCATTTGATATGAGGAAACATAAAAAGGAACATATCTTCAGACTGTAATCTTTAACAGGTAAAGAAGTCGTTAGAACTCGCTTTCAATGAATATGATATCGTGCAAAGATGATCTCTTCTCTTGAATTAAGAGAAGAGCTAAACCGGATAATACTAATGGAAATCACAAAAACGATAAAACACAAAATAAGAAGAAAATGAATACTATATTCGGCTTCAGGTTATCAATCATAGAGTTATACTTTTGTACTCGGTTATTTCAAGTAGGATCACATAGTTCTAGTAGTATGGGAACATATTGTACTAATAAGTGGAACAGAAAATCAAAAATGGTTTGAATGCTTCAATATTGCATTTCAAGACTGAATGACCAGAAGGAGGCTGTGTATGCAAACTTCGATCAATAGTGTTGAATTACAGAATCTTTGTTTGTATAGAAGATCTTTTAGAATCATTGTTTGTATAGAAGATCTTTTGTAGATTTCTTTTCTTATAAGGACACCTATTGTAAAGTTATATATTAACCCATAATTAAGATAAATAAAAATGTGAAGTTCTCCTGAATACCTTTTTTCTTGGTATCACAGCCGAAAAACCTTGAATTGAATTGAAACCCAGAAATCCACCACCACCAAAATCGTTTCCGCTGCACTCGAAATCCAAAAACTTGATATCTGAAATCTGCAAATCATGAGAGATATGATTCCAAACCCTAATCATGGAGAAGGAGCCGCACCTGATCATCAAGTATCGTAAGATCATGAATCAAATATCTGAGAAGTTGGAATTTGTTAACTTTATCATATGTGGAGTAACTCATCTCAACACTGCATGGTTTATTAAACTGAGAGAATATCCGAGGAAGTTTACCGCTTGTGATCGTCTATGTTTCAGAATATATCATAGACGAGGGCCATGTGAAATGGTCCAATTTTCTTTTGAGGAATTACAAGAAGAAAAACTTCCTCCTATGCCAAAAGTCAAGCAACTGGATCTAGCAGATGTTTCACCTTCGAGTGACTATAAAAGTCTTCTTAATGGCTTACTTTGGAGTTACCATCCACTCACCATATCAGTAGAAGCATATGACGCACCTAACCGTCAATTTATTAAGTTCTTACACAAGATGTTAACGGACAGGGAAGCAACCCGTATGCTGTAAAGAATTTAATGTCAAATGTTGGCGGCAATGCTTATATTCGGTTAAGATTAAGAGTCTCTGTGACAATGAAGAAAAAGAATATGAAGATGAAGATGATGATGATACAGGAGATGAAGATAAAGAAGAGGGAGGGGCTGGATGAATGAATGGGTGGAATTTTGGAGATAAGGGTACTTTCAATAAGGATCTGAAGCTGGATTTGGAGCAAAGTTATGCATACATTTGCAGAGTCCACAACAATCGAATGTTGCACCTTGCAGCTGCACCTGAGGCCACAGTTATGGCACCTGAACCTTATTACTCAGGAGGAGTTTCAGAGTCTTCCCTTCAAGGGGAGAGCAAGTATGTAGGAAATCATTTGAATGTGGACGAATTTGAAGAGTTAGAGAACCTGGAAAGTTAATTTGGGGCTGGAAACCAAGTAAAATAAACTGCAAGCACACGAGTGGATCTATCAACCAGACGAGTCAACTCGTCAACTGTAAAGGAGCTTACGGTTGATGACTCAGACGACTCATCGATTCCTCCCAGAACAGAGCTAGTCGACCTTGCTTTCTCTAGAATTATTTGGTCTTCTTATGGATTTTGAGGATGAGACCCAGTACTATGATTCCAACGATATGAAAATAATGATGCGGAGAATGACTGCAACTACGATGATGGCCTCATGGAGCTATTTGATTGTTTCTAGGTTTAGAATTCGATGTATAATTGATTTGAGAAGCTTGATTCTTAATTAGTTGTAGAGTTAAAGCAGTATAAAGTTGATGCAGAGAGTTGGGTTGTAGAGTGTTCAAGGTCACTTCGTTTGTCTGTTTGGTGTTGGCAGTGACAGTGATGATTATTATGGTTGCTTTCTGACTTTGTTAAGTATACTGATAATGTGTGGATACTTTGTGATATTTGAATTGAAGAAAAGGAATCATTCAGAGTGTATATGTTGATCATAAATATACATGTATTTAGATATGGAAGAATTGGGCAGCATGACCAATTATGATGAGAGGAGGCAAGTATAATTGTGAGTTTTAGGCTTATGTGTTATCATGAAGAAGATGTGTTTGATTAAGAAAGAAGATAGAGCAGCTGATGCACGTTGGTAGTTAAGGGTTAAGGGGTGGATGTTTGAATAATCAAGTTGTTTAAAGGAATGTATTTCAGAAAGCTTGAGGACTTAGGTGTCCATAGTAGGTTTGGAATTGAGAACGTAATTGGAGTATAAGGTGAAGCCGTGAAGGCATTGGACAGTGAGATGAATTACGATGTGCAAATAAAAGGAAATGGTCGATAAGACATTGATCCAGAAAGGGATTTGGTATATAAAGCACAGTCGTGAGTTTGGATACTAGCTATGACAGAATTGAGTAGTGACATGTGAATGATGTCATGGTTAACTCTAATAGTGCAGAGAAATTGATGGAGGCATTTTGGGTGTCCATAGTGATTTGAAGACTTTATCAATTTGTAAATTAGACGCAATGAATTTGGTTTATGTGAAGTGATGTGTGTTGCCTCTATAAATACACATTTTTTGCTGGAACTGTACTGAGGAATCTCACCGGCCGGTGAAATGTGAGACTGTGAAAGAGTGAATTTTGAAGAATTATGTCTGAAGACCCCCCCTTCTACTCCATCAACTGAAGGACCCGTCCAGAATGTTATCTCAGAGGATGCCCTGGCGGATCCAAAGTGGAATCAAGCTATGAATAAAGAACTGGAAGCCCTGCAGAAGAATGAAATATGAGATGTTGTTCTTATGCCTCCTGGTAAGAAGACAGTCAGGTGTCGTTGGGTGTTTGCAGTGAAGTTGAAAGCTGATGGGAGCATTGACAGATATAACGCTCGCTTGGTTGCTAAAGAATACACTCAACGATATGACATTGACTATCAAGAGACGTTTGCTCCAGTAGCCAAAATCAACACTGTAAAAATTCTTATCGCATTGGCTGCTTGTTATGATTGGCCACTACATCAGTTTAATGTGAAGAATGCTTTCTTGCAATTTAATGTGAAGAATGCTTTCTTGCATGGAACTCTGGAAGAAGAAGTGTACATGGATACATCGCCTGGTATCAGGGGTAAACCATGTGATGTTGGAAAAGTGTGTCGACTGAAGCAATCTTTGTTTGGATTGAAGCAATCGCCTAAAGCTTGGTTTAGGAGGTTCTCCAAAGCCATGAAGACATTCAGATGTACTTACTAAGGGAGTGTCACACAAAGCATATGAAGACTTAATTGGCGAGTTGGGCATGATTGACATCTATGCACCAATTTGAGGGAGAGTGTTGAATTACATAATCCTTGTTTGTAAAGAAGATCTTTTGTAGATTTCTATTCCTATAAGGACACCTCTTGTAAAGTTATATATTAACCCATAATTGGGATGAATAAGAATGTGAAGTTATCCTGAATACCTTTCTTTTGTTGGAGAGGAAAGATCCCACATCAGAAAAGAGACAAATAAAATATAACTTATAAGTGGAGGGATTATATCTAATTGTACTGAGGCCTATTGTAGTTAAAATCTAACACTTTAAAGGTAGTTAAGTTGGGACAATATCGATACAATGGTGATCCACGAGCCACACTTGTCCTAGTTCAAGTTGGTATCATAGCGGGTCTCTCTTCAATTACTTCTCTCAATGTAACGGGGGAAAATCTCCCATCATAATGAGCCCAAATTTGGGTTCATCGAATTGCTGTCGGAAAAAATTCTGATTGACCCATACCATATCAAGTGCCTTGGACCGCATACCTCAATTTTTGAAATGAAAATTGGACCGAATGAATGTACTGATTTCCGATGTGGGAATTAGACTAAACGAATTACACGTGCAGACCTCAAAAGATTAGGTTGCATGTGAGTGGGGTGTTGGAGAGAAAGATCTCACATAAGAAAAGAGACAAATAAAATATAACTTATAAGTAGATGAATTGTATCCAATTATACCGAGACATTTTGTAGTTAAAATCCAACACCTTAATATGGTTAAGGTGAGACAGTATCGATACAATGGTGATCCACGGGCTACGCTTGTCCTACTTCAAGTAATAGAGCAAGCTGTGGCTAATACGAGGAGCATGATGGCTGTAACTTTCACATTCTAAAAAGGCACAGATATTTCTCTAAAGAAATAAACCTTAAAGTCTGCCCCCAAAGAACAGAACCTAACTGAAAGGAAGGGCAAATATATGGGGACTTGGGCAGTGGGCATGCCTTGCTTCACTTTCAAATATGGCAGCTTTGCATAGGGAGGAAAAATTTTGGGAGAGGTTAGTGTTTAAGAACACGCGCCTAGAACGAGCTTAGGAAAAAAATGCGAGAGAGTTTGCTCCTCTCTTGGTCGAACGCTGATGGTGCCCCTGCTGCTGCGTCTCGATCGGGAGACTTTCAGGCGGGATGCAGCCATTTTTCAGGCGGGTTGGTGTCTGGTTTGGCTAGGAGGATTGTGGGAGGGTTCATATTGAAGATCAGTCTTCGACTAGGAAGAATGGAGATTCGAGAGCAGTGTTGGTGGAGAGGTTAGTTCTTAGGGGTCTTGTGCCTCGATCTGGTGTCTTCTTGTTTCAGATTGGGTCTGTCTGGACGGGTAGCTTAAGTATTGAGGATCTCTGGTGATTTGATGTCAGATCGGATCCTCAATCGTGTTCTTGGCGAGCTGTTCCAGGGGTTGGCTAGGTAAGGTGTGGTGGGCTACAGATCTGAATTGGGAAGCCTCAACGGCGATAGTGAGGTAGGCTAGGGTGGTTTAGACCATCTCCAACAGCTTCTTCATAATTTCTTTATAATGGAAAAACAAAAGTCATTGTTTCAAGTAATTTTACTTCTCCAACTCTAACAGATTCTTTATTTGAGAGATTTCATGTTCATTCCCCAACTCATTCCTTCAAATTTTAGAGTTTACTGCAAATATGGAGAATTTGGTTTTCTCTCTCCTCACACTCCCTATTTTAGAGAAAATTATAGGGAATATGTTAGGGCAAAACACCCAAAATTTTTCCCAAATTTGAGAAAACAAAGAATTTGTGAAAGCTGTTGGAGATGGCTGGTCTTAGTCTCGATCGTCAACTGAAGGTAGCTTGATGGAGGCCATAAGGATTGGCTTGATGGTAGCTGATGTTGGAGTGCTCTTGGATTTGCGCCGAGCCTGAGTTGGATTGGGCTTGAGACATTGCTCTTAGGCCTATTCAGTCTTGGGCTTGGTCTTGTTGCTCTAGGAGAAGTGTTGCATCTGGTAGGAGGGAAAACCGCCTAACAAAAATACACTATTCTTTACTCAAATATATCAATGTAGTGTCGATAAATAGGGGTTATCGTCCACAAGGAATTAGTGAAACCAAGTCTTAAAATACTAGATGAACACGAAAGACACAAATCTGACAGACTTAACTACTGAACACTAATCACACCATGAACCTAACTTAGACTAAACCAAAAGCTATGAAATTTTGACACAATTAACTAGACACAATGACAGACTACCACACAAAATTTGAGGGTATTCGGAGTTGTTTTGTTTACTGGAATAAATTGGCCAAGCTACTGCTGAATGCAGAAAATAAATGATGACGGTAAATATGCTTATGATTGCAAGTTGTTTAATTTGTATGATGAATGAATTAAGGGGAATGCAATCCACCACCACCATTCTATCTCTCTAACGCATACTTAATCTAATGCACATATCCAATGAATGAAAGTTCTCAAGAAGAGTTGATCGTTACAACCACATCCTATTACCTAATCCTTATGCCTATGCATGTTTTTCATGGATCTCCCCTGCATCTATCCCTCTATGAACCCATAATCATGGACCCTAGGTTTACAAAGAAGAAAGCATTATGTTCTAGAGAAGGTTTGAGAAGCTACAAGGGTTCACAGGTACACTAAGGGCGTGTCCTGCTAGACCTAAGGTCTCAATCACCCGACAAAATAATTTATCCGGTGTGTCACTGTAGAGAATTCGGTGGAAGGAATTATCTTCAATCGCCCGTATCTCATAACAATAGAGTTCTAGCATGCATAATAAGTTGCGCACCAAAGTAGACATACAAGAAATCATCACTGATTCATATAGAGAAAGAAACCTCATTCAAGATGAATATGCAAACTAGATTAAAGTATATGCATTAAAAAGACTTCATGTACGGGGCTTCAAGCAGCCCCTTAACAAGAGGTTTAGCTATTGAAAGTCATGATGCAAGAATAAAAACAAATCACAGAGTTTACAGATGGAGATTGGATGAAGAAGCGGGACTGCAGTCACGGATCAAGGTCGAAGGATTCAGTCGGCCTGTGATCGGCAACTTGCTCGGTCTCCGTCTCTTTTTTTCTTCTCTCCAGTTCAGTTTTTTTTTCTGCCTCGATACCTCCATTTTGATCCTTCTGTCTTTTTTTTTGTTGAACTCCCTCCTTCTCCTAAACCTAAAACGAGTTTTTATAGTTCAAGAATTGGGCTAGTCCTTTTCCTCTTAGGTTTTGGGCTCTTCCTAAACAAATTAGCCTCTTATATTTTATATGGAATTCTCATAAGAACATCAGATTTAACCCTATTTTCAAGCTGAATTCGTCCTTGGGACTCATGGATTGGTCTGGGCTTTAAAACACATCTTTCTCCACAAAGACCAATTTCCGAGCAGACTGCCTCCATGTAATAAAATGACCATAACTTCCTCTAGACACATGATAATCAAGTTCTGGAAGAAGCTATGGAAACTAGACATCCAAGGCTTTCCAAGCATATAAAGATCATTTTCTAGTTCAACCTGAGCTGCTCTGAATCATCTGTCAAAGTTAAATTACCTGTACAAGAAGATTTCCCAAATTCAGGTTTAAACACCCCTTTTACTTCTTTTATCCTTTATTGACTCAAAATACTTACAAAATGCTTAATTAATATAGAATTTCTGAATAAGTAACAAAAGAATAAGTATATAAGCACTAAAAAGTAGCATAAAGGTGCATATTTATAAACCGATTAGCATCCCCTTTGTTTGTTGTTTTAGCTTTTCTGTTAAATTTTTGTGTTTTGAATAACTTGACCCTTTGTGGTCGTGTTTGTCCTGATTATAACACACCGCTAATATAGTGATGACGGTTTACACCCGTAATTATTACGTGTATTCACTAATCAGGAAGCAGAGTTGACTCGAGTTGTTGTCCTTCATAGGGTTAGAGCCTCTACCCATTGAAGATGTCAGCGCTTACTTACCAACTATGTTGGCAGCTTGTCGAACGAGTCTTCTGGTCTTGATGATCATTTTCTTGTCTCATGGTGTACTGAAGATTTGATAGCTACTGTAGATAGTTATTTCTCAGGCCCTTCCGTTTGAGATATATTATAAGTGGTCCATTAGTGATCTTGTTTGTATTATTTATATCGCTTGTAACATCTTATGTATAATTATATTTTATTTGATAAAAAAAGTATGGCATCTTTGCTATGCAGTGTTATTACCATTTGATCTTTACAGAATCCACATGAAACAAAGTGTTGTGGAACTTAAAAGGAATAGAGGCTCTCTGCTATACCTGTAAATGAACCAGATCTTATCTAGACCCGCTCGGGATCTAAACATCGAGGAAGGAATAAGGCTCCACACACACAGCTCTCTTTATCTATCCCGTCACAGTACACGGTATCTGCAAACAATCTGTTGTAGGGGTGAGCGTCGTCCTCGCGTGCTCACATATAGGCCCACCAATGATAGGTTTGAAAACCATAAAACCATATATATATACATATAGATTTGAGCTCTTGATAAAATCATTTAGAAAATCCTTGGCACACAAAAACATCATTTTATATCTTTCGAGAAAAACTGTGCAGTATGCTAAAACAGGGGCTAGATTGCTCAATGAACAATACAGCTTGCAGGGCTTCACGAATCTCTGTGACCGAATCCTGGGTTTGTCTATACAGTAAACCGGAGCCAACTACATATGCGTCTGAAGATGAATAGTAGCGAGAGTGTCCATTTATTGCTAATGCCCAACAATTCTCTCGTAACAGCACACCGCACTTAGGTCTCGCTTAACTCTGTACGAGACGAGCGTAAGTGGGATAATTAAAATAAATAGGGCATTGCCCTCCGGAGGTTCACGGTCATCGACACCATGGGAGTGCTATATACTAGGTTCCGTCACTCTCAGGTCATGCACCGAAAATCAGGACAACGGTGCTCAACATATCACATCATCGTATAAAAATCATTTACGTCTAGCCTCAGGTTTTCTTGGCCCAATCATAAATCATTTATCTTTTAATATAAAGAAAACTTTACCGAAGCATCGACCATGAGCATACAAAATCATGCACTTTCACATATATATACAAAACCACCACCAAAAGGGGTTCAGCTTCCCTACCTGGAATAGTCGTTCCTCACGTAAGCTCCAAGTTTTCAGGAACTGCCTCGGTGAACCGAGGTCACCGCGTAAGCTACCTCGTCCAATGAATCACTGCAGAATATAGTAGCTTAGCAACCAAAATACAATAACAGTCAACAGACCTCAGCATTCCTAGTTTGACCAGGAATGTCCACATTGACTAAGTTGACCAACCAATTTCCTTTTTAACTCTTTAACCTTTTTAACTTGCTTTTCCGGTTATCGACTCTTTACTCATTTACCGGAAGTCCGACTTAACTTCTGAACTTCCCTTTACCATTTTAATGACGTTAGGGTGTCACATAATAATTCGTTGAATTACTATGGACACCCAACGTGTCACATTAACCAATTCTTTAGTCTTGAGTTGATTTACCGATTTACGTGAATCATCAATTTTTCTTAAAACAGTCAACTTGACATTTTCCAGAAATTCCAGTTATATGTTTTCGATAACAATTTAACTCTTTACCAATTTAACCAAATTATGTCAAACTTCGTTGAACTTCAATTCTTTACTAAACCATTTTTCCAAAATGGAACTTTCCCAAACTGGAAACTTTCCCAAAATAGAAAGTTTCCCCAATTAGTAGATTTCTAACAATAGAAAGTTTCCTAAAATGGAAAGTTCCCAATTATGGTTGTTTTCAATTTTTAATACGTTTCCTTACGTAAATTCCAATTACAACCTTTAGCCTGACTAAACAGAAACAACACACTTTGAAAGGATTTGAAGATTACCTCCTCGGTATTTCTGCCGGATTCACTGTCTGTCAGATCCTTTGCCAGATTCTAGCAACTTGCCGGAATCCCCCTTTTCTTCGTTTCCAAGTTATCGACAACATGCAATCAAAACATAATCATATTATCATCCCAACAACAGTAACAAATCCAATACCAAATTCAAAGCCACGAATGAGTTCCTTACCTCCTCTCACCTCTAACTCTCTGCGTAGGGTGACCTCTGCACCTAGCAGAGTGTCACAGTGACTTTCTCAGTCTTTCATCCATTCTTCTCCCTTCCTCTTTAACTCCAGAACCTCAGCAACAAATCAAAACACAACCAACTCAGTCTCTCTTCTTTTTATTCAACAAAAACCCATAAAAATGTCCCTTTTGAACAAAAATGATCGAGGATGGGGGGATAGCTTACCAGCTGTCTAGGAGTGAGAAACAAAACCTTCTAGAGCTCGAAAAGCAGCCCAGAATCTTTCAAATTTGGGCCACAAACCAAAACAAAAAATTAGGTTATTAAAAAGCCCAAATAGCTTTGATCGAAACAATTTCACCCCACTAGTGAAGAAAAGAGACGCTTTCTAGTTCAACTACCTCTCTCTCTCTGAAGCCAAAGCCATGGATCGCGCCCAGATCATTCTCCTAGGGTTACCACTCTTCCTCTTCTGCTCCGACATCTTTAACCTCTTCACTCTCCGCCCACCACCGCCTCCTCCGCACAAGGCTCCCCACCATCACAACCACCTCGAAAACAAACCTCCGCCGCCGTTGCCGACAGACGCCCTAGCCTTCCCTTCACAGGTACATCAAGCTCTTCCGCTTCCTCCAAGTTTTGATCTTTCTTGCTCTTTTATATCGTTGACTTTCTTGACCAATTTTAGAAACCAAGGGATGGAACAATCGGCGTCGGCAACACAGTCAAGATTAGCTTCTGCACCTCTTGCTCTTACAAGTAATAATAACTCTATAATTTCTTCTCTGAAATTCTTTTCCTTTGTTTATTGTTGATGTATGTTTACAGTGCTAGATTTGATCAAATTGAAATCTTTGCTAGAGATATGAAATTTATGTGTTAGTTGTGGAATCCAGTCTTCTTTACTGAGATCAGGATTTTGTGTTTGCTAGGGGGACTGCAGTAACAATGACCAAGATGATAGAGTCTGCTTTTCCTGGGATTGAAGTTGTTCTTTCAAAATATCCCCCAACTTTTCCAAAGCATGTGCTTAGCAAACTCGTTCCTGTTGTTCAATTTGGAATGTTTGGGCTTGTCATGGGGGGTGAGCAACTTTTCCCTATGGTGGGAATGGCACCTCCTGCTTGGCTTTACACTTTGCGTGCGAATAGGTTTGGAACCATGGCATCAACTTGGCTTCTTGGTAATGCACTCCAGTCCTTCCTTCAGGGCACTGGTGCTTTTGAAGTTTCTCTCAACGATGAATTGGTGGGTGAACCTTCTTTCTATACTTGGTCATAGCTAGTTGCTCCTTTTTATTTAGGTTCTGTTTTCTTCTTGTTGCAGATTTTCTCTAAGCTCCAGGAAGGAAGATTTCCAGGAGAGATAGAACTAAGAGATGCAATTGGCAGGAAGTTGGTCAAATCAGGAATCACAGGTGATGGGGCATTATGGACCTAGTCTGCTGATTAAGTTCTGATTGTACACCACTTTTATAGTTGGTTCATGTTGGGAGTGAACTAGTCAATCACTATTTGTTCGAAGAAGTAGCATCAGTAAAAATGTTTTGCAGATAGGTTCGACCTTTTGTGTACAATATCTGATTCTCAATTGCTGAGACAGGTCTTGGATGTTGGTATACATTAACTTCCCCTACAATATATGTTCTAATTTAAATCTGAACACAGTTGGCATTGAGAAAAATATTTGAGCAGTTTTTTTATGTCAATATAACTGCATTTATGCAGTGTGGTTTCTCGAAGTAGGCAAAACTTACGTAGGAGCAGTTTTCCAATATCTTTTTTTCTCTAAATTCTTGTGTTGCTGCCTCCCCACTGTTACTCTGGATTGCTGGTGCATTTGTATCTTCGGATTGTTGGGTTTATAATCCTAGGTTTAGGACTATGAAGCTTGTTGAATCAAATGATCGATCCCAAATTCTGGTGAATAACAACAGGCTGGAAGCCTAGTATCACGGACCTAGCCATTCGGCTCATGCGGCGTTTCCCCACCAAGAAGCCAGTCTTATCTAACAGGGTAATGAACTGGTTTCGCCCTGTCTTAGGCTCGTCATGGGATTGACTCCATACCCAGACTAGTTTGTGTAGGGATGGCCTAATCCTTTTAGCGTTAAGTCCTCGACTAGCGACAAACTTCTCAAACTCAACCGGGTCAGCTTGTCTAACTCCGAAGGGACAACACATGCTCATACATTTCTTAATCTTAGAGCGCAATTCCACATATGCACAACCAGAATCGCCCATGGTAGACACTATTCTCCCTCACCAAACAAGGTGTACGTTCTCGTACACGGCATCCCCCTTGCGGCACACACATCCTTGACGCACCACGATGCCTGAGAGACAAAAGGAGATTCCCAAAGATCGTCCAACATAGCTTCGTGCCAGATTTCAATCCGATCCTCTCCTTCGAGAGACCCTGCCTACTCGACCCCTCCTGCGGGACCCTCATATCCTCGGGGACACGAAAGTACGTGTAGAGCGCTCGGCGACAACAGACTTCCATTTGATCCTCACCCTTCGAGGCACCCTGCCTGCTCGACCCCTCCCTGCGGGGACCCCATACCCTCAGGGACACAACGACACGTGTGAGTGCTTGGCGACCAACAGATGTTGATGTCAGGGCGGCTTTGATACCACTTCTCACGGACGTAGCAATTCGGCCATCACACTTGGTCCATGCGGCGCTCCCCCACCAAGCATCCAGCCTTATCCAACAGGGCAATAAACTGGTTTCGCCCTGCCTCGGGCTCTTCAGGGGATTGACACCAGACCTCGACCAGTTTGTGTAGAAATAGTCTAATCCCTTCTTTAGCGCCAAGTCCTCGACTAGCGATAAGCTCCCCAAACTCAACTGAGTCGGTCTACCTAACTCTGAAGGGACAACACATATGCTCCTACACTCCTTGATCTTGGAGCGCAATCCCATACAAGGTTCTAAAAAATGCCAGGCGCTAGTCGGGCGGACAACCCCTAATAGATTAATCGGTGACTAATCGAGGATTAATCAGGGATTAATCGGTTTTCTATTTTTATATTTATTTTATTTTTTAGTAACAAATAAATATATAAATACATTTAAAATAAGTATTATAATGTCCAAAAATAAAGAAAAATATATATAAGGGTTGAAAATAATGAAAATATAAATAACATATGTGCTTAAAAGTTAAAACTTTAACAACAACAATATTAACACAATTGGATTCTGACACAAAATGACATTTGCAATCGAAAAAAGCAACAGGGATTTTATCTGCCCAGGTTAACATAACTTCAAGCTCAAAACATTGCACCATATTGTCAACCAGAAACTCTGATAGCAGCAGTTTGATGAACACCAAGCTTAAAAACTTGAACATCAAATTCAAAGAATCAATGATAACTCAAATTAGATATATGGAACCAATCAATTAAATTCTATTGTCTTTTTTTTCTTTCTTCTGATAAAAAAACCTCTCAGTCGCCTAGCTGATTAGTCTCCGTCCAGCTGATTAATCTCTGCCTCGGCAGCCCAAAATCGGCCGGCCGCATACACCAGCTGATTAGCCAAAAATCGCCACGGTTTGGGGTCTCCAGGGGCCTAGGCGCCGCTTACACCGATTTTTAGAACCTTGATCCCACATATGCACAACCAGCATCGCCCACGGTAGACACGCCCATAAACGGGACGTAATGTCAGATAGTCTATATTGGCCACCACATTAACCCCCCATTCTCATAACCCGCTCCACAACCCGTCTTGGAAATTGAGCCCAACCCTGACTCAGAGCAAGCTAGTCCCTCTCAGCCAAACGCTGGGCCTAACACCTCCATTCCCTGACCACACCCAACTCCTCCATTGATGTTCAGACACGACTCCTCCTTCAACTTAGCAATACTGTTAATTAATTGGTCTCCCGAGTTAACGGTGTCGAGAGTCGCAATGCTCAACGTCCATTATTCTCGGGATATGAATATAAGCAGTCTCCATTCATTATGGGTCCAACTCGAGAAGCGACCTCCCGAGTCCAAGTCACTTAATATGGAAAAATATAGGGGCACTGGGGACCCAAATCTCCATCTAGAGACATTCATTTCCCTATGTGCGTCCACCCAATATACAGATTCTATAGCTTGCCATGCTTTTCAAGAGACATTAGATGATGAAACTCTTAGTTGGTTCCTTAACCTTCCGACCAACTCTATCGACAGTTTTGAGCAGCTCTCAGAACGCTTCCTCAGTCGCTTCATCCTACATGCCAACATTTACCAAAGTGTCGATGTCTTGTTCCAGATCAAACAGCGTGAGGGGAAGGCCTGCATAGCATACTCTCTATGTGTCAATCTGTCACAGTTCAGTGCCATAACTTGGAGCCCCATTTCACCGAGTAGGCCTTCCGCCAAGCACTTCTGCCAGGAAATTTCTTATTGAAGATTAATAGAAATCCCCCGCTTCTTATGATGCCTTAATGGATTTGGTCATCCGGTGGGAAATGACTGGATATGCCACCTTTGGTGGATCCCCAGATGTCGAGACTTCATCCCTACAGACCCCTGCTCAACGTCAGCTATTTTTGACTAACCAAGACTTCTCTCCCCCAGGTACCGATACCCACCGTCGGGCACTCCTTCTTCGTACCAATAACAGTGGACGTGGCCGTCATAACACTGAATGAGGTCCTGATCATCCTTACGGTACTCGGGACGCCGATCCCAAAGGTCGTGATAATTCGACACCCACCTATGAGATTTATTCAACCCTCACCACCTCATATGTAGACATCTAGACTCGCCATAAAGACTTTATTAACCCTCCGCCAAAGTGCAAGGGCCCTATGAGACTCAGTCGCTTCATCCTGCATGTCAGCATTTACCGAAGTATCGATGCCTTGTTCCAGATCAAACAACACGAGGGGAAGGCCTGCATTGCTTACTCTATATGTGGCAATCTGCCACAACTCGGTGCCATGTGTTGTCGAGCAAGCCTTCCGCCAAGCACTTCTGGCAGGAATTTTTTGTTAAAGATTAATAGAAATCTCCCCGCTTCTTATGATGTCTTAATGGATTTGGCCATCCGGTGGGCAATGACTGAATATGCCACCTTTGATGGATCCCCAGATGTCGGGACTTTAGCCTTACCGGCCCCTGCTCAACGTCAACTATTTTTGACTAACCAGGACTTCTCTCCCCTAGGTACCGACACCCAGCATCGGGCACTCCCTCTTCGTAGTACTCGTGATGCTGACTCCGAAGGTCGCGATAACTCGACACCCACCTGTGAGATTCGTACACCCCTCACCACCTCATATGAGGACATCTGGACTCGCCACAAAGACATTATTCCCCTTCCGTTTAAGTGCAAGCGGCCTAAGAAGCCTCGCCAATCCACAAACAACAAGTATTGCGTATATTATGATGATAATGACCACACGACAGAGCTATGTTATGGTCTCCGCAATGTCGTCGAGCATCTAATTCAGAATGGGCAGCTACAACATTACTGTACTCCCACCACTGGCGCCAACGCCATTGAACTCCACGACCAAATCTTGACACTCCAAGGAGGAGCCCCAAGACCCCCACCCCGAGAGTCCGGATCCAAGCGACAATGTCGACAACAATTAGACAATTGGAACTTCAGAAGGGCATCTCCACTGTCGCCCTTACTTGGGACTAGCTTGCCTTTGACCAATTCAATGAGAAGACACTATCTGCACCCATCACAACGAACCCTTCATCATTTCAGTGTAGATTGATCACTATAAATGTAATAGAGCTCTCATCGACATTGGGGTTTTTGTCAGTGTCATGTTCGCCAGCTGTTATTGCCCCCTGCACCGAGACAAACACAAGCTCTATGACAAACACGACCCTCTGGTCAATTTTTCTGGGGACATCGTCCAGCCCCTTAGTTTAGATCAATTAACAATCTCTCTCGGCATCGGCTAGTGTCGCTCCTCCATCACCTTTCGTTTTCTTATTGTCGACTTCCCATCTTGTTACAACTTAATACTTGGTCACAAAATCTTATAAGGACTTCAAGGTTATATTGTCCGGCATATGCTAGTGATGAAGGTGCCTACACCGGGAGGCATCCTCATTATCCATGGAGATAATGCTGCCATTAAAGGCTACAATCTCAATGATGTCCATCAGAGTCGAATATCCTATGAGATGATTCCACTCAAGCTCTCGGATCTCATTGATGATCCTTCCGCAGACCCGGATAGTCAAGACAAAAAGAAATGAAAGTATGTCTTGCGATCCACTGTCGCAGAAGAAACTGAATGGATCTCTTTATTTCCTGACATCCAGGATATGAAGGTTCGTATCGGTACAGGCCTCCATACTCCCTCCCGACAGAACTTAATATCCTTCCTCCAGTCAAAATGAGATATCTTTACTTGGTCCTATGCTGACATGACAAACATATCCCCCAAGATCATTACTCATAAGCTCAACATCTCCAATGATTATCCCCCGGTAAAACAAAAGTGCATAGCTTTAAATCCAGAGAAGTATCAAGCCATCCATGCCAAAGTCCAACGACTGAAAGAAATCCAGTTTATCAGAGAAGTTTCTTACTCCACATGGGTTTCTAATGTAGTCATTGTTCCCAATCCCAACAGGACCTGGCGGATGTGAGTCGACTACACAACGTAACAAAACATGTCCAATGGATAGTTTCCCTTTGCCTAGAGTGGATCAAATGGTAGACTCCACAGCCGGGGTCCGGGTTCCTTGCTTTCTCGATGCCTTCATTGGCTATAATCAAGTTCGGATGGATCCCTCGGACCAAATTCATACAACATTTGTCACAGACAAAGGGTTATTATACAATAATGTCATGACTTTCGGCCTCAAAATGCTGGTGCTACTTATCAACGATGGTCAATGGCATGTTTGAGGAAGAGATTGGGGATATAATGGAATTATATATATGTTGATGATATGCTTGTTAAGAGCACTAATGTCGACAACCATATAGATAACCTTGATAGTCTTCTCCAAAATGTTAACCCATAGAATGTGCCTCAACCCCAAAAGTGCATCATAGTTGTGGCCAGAGGCAAGTTCCTGGGATATATGGTTAGAGAATGAGGCATTGAAGCCAACCTTAAGAAAGTCCAAGCCATCTAGATATGCAGGCCCTGACAAAGCGGAACGAGGTACAGAGTCTCAGGGGCAAGCTTATGGCCTTGGCTTGATTCATTTCTCGCTTCAAAGATAAATGCTACCCCCTATTCCAACTCCTCAAGAATCAATTCCGAAAGCAAATTGAATGGGGGCCTGAACATGAGGAAGCATTCAATGGCCAGAACCTGACCTCAGTTCCCCTGTTGTCGAAGCTTATTCCTAGTGATGTCCTCTTCCTATACCTCGCGGTATCTGCTACTGCCATCAGTGCTGCCCTCACTCGTTATGAGCATGATACAGAACTCCCAGTGTATTATACAGGCAGATGATTCCTAAATACTGGTACCTCGCTATCGAGAAGCTGGCTCTGGCTCTCGTCACTACCACCAGAAAACTCAGACCTTATTTCCAAGCCCACACATTGCACGTCCTAACAAATGAGTCCCTGAAACAAATTATTCAAAAACTCGACTTCGGGACACCTCGTCAAATGGGTAGTTGAACTGGAGATTTTGACATTCATTTCAAACCACGGCAGACCATTATAGGTCAAGTTGTTGCTTATTTCATAGCTGAGTACATCCCATTAGCCACTAATGCCTCGGAAGTTGCGGCTCCCAGCGAGAGCATCTAAGAACTTTATGTTGATGACTCAGCTAACTACCAACACAGTGGTGTCGGTATCATTATCAAAGATCCAGAAAGGAATAACTATGAATATGCTCTCCAGTTCGAGTTTAAAGCCTCTAATAATATTGCAGAGTATGAAGCCTTGATTTCTAGCATCTAGCTACGCTGGGAACTCGGCGCCACCAATCTCCAGATATTCAACGATTCCCAACCTGTTGTCAATTAAGTTGCAGGGTCTTCAAAGTCACTCAGAGCAATCTGGAATCATACAAGGCATTAGCTGGGACATTTCTCCAACGTTTCAGTTCATTCAAGCTAACACAAATGCCTAGAGCTAAGAACATCTAAGAAGATGCCTTAGCCAGGCTCGTCACGGCGCCTCTCGGCACCTTGTCCACAAGTGTGCACATCAAAACCTTGGAAAAACCCAGTATTTCCAAGGCTTATTCAGAAATCTTTCCATCGATGATACACCACCCTCTTGAATGGATCCATATATTACCTTCCTCTCACATGACAGTCTACCTAATGACAAGAAAGAGGCACAACGCCTCCGACATAAGTCAGTCCTCTATCTCCTCAAAGAAGGTAAGTTGTATCGTCGAGGCCAATCATGCCCATTGCTTAAGTGTATCCCAATCGAGAAAGGACACAAGGTACTTAAGTCACTCTATGGTGAGGTTTGTGGCAACCACGCGGGAGCCTAGAACCTCATGTGTAAAGCCTTGAGAACCGGATACTACTAGCTCATACTGGAAGATGATGTCAAGGCAATGGTTGGAGCATGCCTGCTCCCCAACCAGACATCATGGGAAAGCTCTCCACTGCTCCGGGATAATTAAAGTATGTCATTGTCATTGTCGACTACAATACCAAATGGGTAGAAGCTGAGGCTGTGTCACCATCACTACCAAAAGAGTAATCACTTTCTTACGGCGCAACCTCTACTATCGCTTCAGGGTGCCGCAAGCCCTAATCACTGATAATGGTACCCAGTTCGACAATGACACATTTCGGGAGTTCGTGTCTACACAAGGAACTGCCTTATTTTATGCTTCTTCAGCCCACCCTCAGACCAATGGTCAGGTGGAAGCCATCAACAAGCTTATTAAACAGAATCTTAAAAAGAAGCTGGAAGACTACAATGGTCTGTGGGCAGACGTGCTCTCAGAGGTGTTATGGAAACTTCGTACAACTCCCACGATATCAACAAGTGAGTCTTCTTACCTGCTATCTTATGGTACTAAGGTCATCATTCCTATTGAGATGGAGGTTCCAAGTACTCGGGTCATCAGGTACGATCCTGAAACCAATACTGAAGGCCTACACCTCAACATGGATCTCCTTGAGCAACGTTAAGACAAAGACCACCTGCGCAATATCAACAACAAGCAACGTGTCGCGAGACACTACAAGAAGGAGGTGATCCCAATGCCTCTCAAAGTTTAAGACTGGGTCATGAAAGAAACTATCTCCCACCCCACAGATCTCAATGATAAATGGTAATGACCCTATGAGATTATCGATGTCTCAGAACCCACCACATTTTACTTAAAGGAAACTGACGGGCGAGTCATCCCCCATCCCTGAAACTCGCAACACCTACATCACTTCCCAGTCTAGGGATTTTCTTTTAGCATTTCACACTTTTCTCTAAGTGTACAGTCCTCTAGCGACTACTGCTTTGTACACCTGGCTCATTAGCGACTTTAAGTAATGAATACATGTTATGTTCTCAACATTTTGTCTCTTGTACACACAAAAACGGTCCCGAGAACACGAGACAAAATACTGATTAACATTCAACAGAAGCATTCGTTCAATATTAGAAAAATAGACGATGTTTTAAACCTGGTCTTCCAAGCAAATTAAAAGATGTCTCAGTTGGCTAACAACGCCATTACAAAATAAACCCACCAAATACCTACAAAACTAAATCAGTTGGAGCCTCCTTGCTTCCTAACTGTGGTGTCACTACCCTTCTACATACTATCGTCACTCTTTACCCCGTTGCCTTGGCTCTGACTCTGAATAGGGTTGCCTGAACCTCCCTTATTTTGCTGGGCCACAACCTATGTTAGTGTTGTAGCAACTCTTGGTGGGGGACGAGTTGGAATGCCTATAGCAGGTGTCGACACTTGGGGACGAAGGCCAATCACTTAGGGACTCACCAAACGGGGTTGCACACCTTGGAGAGAGCTCGGGTCCTGACTTGAACTCCTAGCTTTTTTTCTTGCATCCCGGTCTGCGTCCTACTTCTGCATCCTCAGTTCGTTAATCCATTTCCCTTGGGCTCTAACCTTAAACATGTGTTATTGCCTCTTGTTGTAAGCAATGTGCAGCTGCTTCTTATAGTTCTCACTCTCCCAGAACACTCTCACCCCCACTTCACCAGCCCTGGCGCACTTGGCCTTCCAGCTAGCCTCCTGGGATGCGAGGTTTTGCTGCAGCTTCTGCACCTGACCCTCTAGCAGTACCAAGCTCTGGAGTATTGCCTCTGCTTCCTACAGCAGCTGATCTTGGAGCGCAGCCGCTGCTTTCCATTGCTGGGAGAGTACGCTTTTCGGCGCGTCTCTGTGCTTCACCAACACTAGCTTTAAGGCCCGCCACCCGCTGGGAGAGTGCTTGGTTTAACTGCTGCAGCGACACTATTTGTTTCTCATATGCATCTATAGCCTGCTGTACGTGTTCCATCACCCTCTCACTAGCAGTGTACACCATCAGTGTCGCATGTACACATGACAGCAATAACTCAGTACATGTATAAAAAAACTGCCTACATATCATGAGGTGTTGGCTTACCCGTGTTAGTTTTTTTTTCAAATTTAGCCCAGCCAGAGGTTCTGACACCTCGTCTAGTGCAGCGATGTCTCGGGATCGATGACGCATATCATATGTCATCTATGCCAAGTACGGTTCACAGTGTCGGTGCCTTCCAAAACCTGAGTAATCTCGACCAAACTCCCTGAGCTCCCCGAGTGAGGCTCCTTCCTCTTCTTGAGCATGTCTTCTTGAGTAATCTCGACCAAAATCCTTACCCTTTTGATTTCGAGATCTTACAGCCCCTGCCTCTATCTCGGGCTAGAAATCTTCAACATGTTCTACCACAATCTCCTGTGGGGCGAGCTCACCTTGGGCGCGTTCCTCTGACGCTTGGTGCTCTGGCGGGACCTCGGGCTCACCTCGGACCACTTCGTGACCCTAATCAGGGTGGGCACTCTCATCTTCTCCACCTGGGGTCTCGAGACCTAACAACGTTGCCACTGAAGAAGGCAAACTAAGATATTCAGCATCCCCAAGCTTGAATTTGGTGGTCATCCAGCTCCTCTTCTAGCTTGAGGTCTATCTCAGGATCGACGTTATGTTCCCTCGTGTAGTCTACCTCAGCCAGTAGACAGTCCCAAACGTCGTCGTCTGTGGCCCTGTCATAGGGACTCCTTCCTACGAGTGCCTCATTCTTGTGGCATGACTTATGCAAAACCAACAAAATATGAGTAGCGATATATCGAGAGCTTACATAAAGGGGAATTGACAACAAAGTTACCCACCTGGTAGCCGGGAGTATTTAAAACGGTTTATATGGCCAGCCGACAAATCTCGAATGCCCACAACACCCAGGTAATACGGTACTTCATGAGGACAGTTAGCTTATACATTTGGAGAACTACACAGAGTTATTACAGTCAGCACAACAAACAGAATATGACAAAAGACAACACCTGAGATCTCGGAATGGTTAGTACCTATATCTTGAAACGCGTAAGGAACGGTGAATGGGGGAGTTTCAAGATCTTGCCACTTCCACCCAACAAGAAAACACTTAGCTTGTTCCACCAGTTGTCGAATGTGGACGTCGGCAAGTTGTCAATTATCACACCAACTTTTCCCACGATTTTAGGGTCACACACCCTCGGCTCGTCCTATGTGGATGATGCCATGTGCCATAGCGCATTGAAATCATTGAAACATGGGTTCCCTATCCTTAATAACCAAAATAGAACCTCGATACCTAATAGTTGTCTCAGCATATTTGGTTAGCATTGCCCCGTGGTTCTCTTTATCAAAAGCTTTACAGAGTCCAGCAGGACGATGATTTACAGGGACATTAAAAATATAAAACAGTGGAACAAGATTTAGAAACAAAATTTTGAATGCTTCACCAAAAGAAAACAAAAATTGTTCACACAGGAAACTTGGTGACACAAATCTGAGGTATACAACTGTACTAAAGTAAAACACGTGATAAACAAACCTCGGGTAAAAGCAATACAAACTGAATAGAAGGTTCAGCTCCATTATTTAACTTCAAATGTGGAATTAGTCTCAAAAACACGGGTACGATTAACAACGCCCTGTGATCTATTAATGTATTCAAAACTTAGTTCAAAGGGGCCAGTTGAAACTATTCAGACCATTTGCAAAATTTGCAATGGTCTTCTAATCTTCCACTGCAAAATGTTGACAGATAAGGTTTCCCATGGCAGTACCTATTATTACAGTGACCTTTTTAGGAGGCTACAGAGAGACAGGGAAAGCCACTGAACTTCAAATCGAGTAACCTGGGTTTGACTCCCAGTAGCACCCTCCATTCCTTGTTTTATTCCTTCTATAAGAGGACACGGGCATGCAAGAATTTTTAGTCTGCTTGTATCTCACAGCATGAGCTTCAATGGCCAACCCTCCATCAAGGTAACATGGATAACTCTTCACATGGGTACATGAGGAATCTCTCGAGCAACACTTAGGCTATACCTCAACTCATCTCCATTGGAATTGCTTCCTACAACACAGGACGGGTCTCATACAAATCACAAGACCCAAACATGGTATAAAAGATATCATCACCACAATAATTGTACCCATTGCACCATTGCTAGTTGATGGGTCCTTCAATTAGATTTATCTTTAACTAGAGACACATCTTTAAACATCTGAAGCAGACCTGAACCACAAGTTCACATGCAACACAATCAAAAACAAACATCGTACCAAGCCATCTCTTAGCTTTGTCAACCGTTTTTAGCGTACCGCCAGAAGCTATCATCGCACAATGTAATACCATGTTATCTTATATGGCTACCATAAACTATAGACAGATGAAGGTATTGCGGTGGCTGTATATATATAATAACTTTCTGTACAAGGCTACACAACAACAAGGTTCTAAGGTGTAGTGGTTAGCACTCTGGAATTTGAATTCAGTGACCTGGGTTCAACTCCCCTTAGGACCTTTTTTGTTCTCCAAACTTCTGTGAAAACTAGTACCTGCATGGATTTTCAACATATGAAACGCAACCACATCATTTGGTAAACAAAATTTCTACTGACATCACTGAGAAAGACACTCTTTTCCACAATCAAAATGTAAAATATGTTAAGGATTTATTTGACCCAATGTGACAAATACCAACCCAATGTGACAAATACCAAAATAAAGTTATAAAACCTGACACAAAGTCATCCAAAATAATCCAGATACTACTTTAAAGTGGAACTAGCATTCAAAAATCAGAAAATACAATGTTCAATGCATGGTGTCTACAGGGTAGCTGAAGTTTCAATTAACTACTATTAGGCAAGAAATGGTAACTTAAATACTAATGGTACAAAGCGAGCCAAACATAAAGTAGAAGTTTCAGTGTCATCATTAAATTTCGAATGTGGATTTACCCTTCATACTTAAAAACCATTAACAACATTATCTAGATTGCCATTTCTACTGCTAGCTACAAGGTTTGCATACATTTAAAATAGTACTTCAGATTCCCAATACAGTAAAAAGTTGACAAGATTATGTGCATGGATTAGCATCTGTGCACAAAGGTTTCTCATTCCATAACAGAATAGACAAAAGGGTTCAATGGTGAAGTGGTTAGCACCTCTGGACTCCGAATCCAGTAACCTGGGTTCAGCTCTCAGTAGGGACCTTCCATTCTTAGAATCCATTTTTGTCTCTTAAAACAGATGGGATTTTCAAGGACACTCAACCAATGGTGAAGTGTCCAATCATGTGGCAAAGGGATTTTGAATGTCTAACAGTAAAAAGGCAGAAGTAATGACAGAAACCTGAAATACTGTTTCACTTCATTCTAATGTGCCATAATGCAATGGCACAAGAACAACATTGGTACAGAGCAACATGAACAATTGAACCTAATAGAAGTCTCGAACTCGTCCAACAACAAAATGCGTCAAAAGAAAATATATGGAATAACAAAACAAGATTTCCAACGCAATAAAATGTTCACAGCTATAAAGTTTCTGTATGAATTGCATTTGTCCATTGTTTCTATAAAAGACTAGATCACAAAATGGTTCTATGGTGTAGTGGTTAGCACTCTGGACTCTGAATCCAGTAACCTGGGTTCGACTCCCAGTAGGACCTCTAATTCATTTTCCCTTTTCCCTTTTAAATAAAGGGAGCATTTTTATAAAGCTTGTCATGTAAAAATAATGGACACAATCATAGCATAATCTTGTTATGATATCTGCCTATATGTATGTCAAGAAACCACAACAGTGCACAGCAAGCCAAAAGAAACAGCCCACAGAGAAAAGACACAAAGAACACAGATTTAAGGTGGTTCAGCAAAACCTTTGCTTACGTCCACCGGTAGAAAACACTCCACTCTATTAATAATGGTACACAAGAAAGAAATAGAAAACAAGGACTCTTTCTTCTCTTCCCATCTCTCTCCTTTCTGCCCTCTCACCCTCTAACTGAGAATGGAACACACTTGCTCTTTTGACTCTGCGATGCATAAACTAGAGCTGACCCCATCCTTATGTAGCCATAAGGATATCAGATCTCTTCACCAAATAGGAATCCTAATCCTATTAGTGGTAGGCAACAATGCCTCCTTCTCTGTAATCAACAAGGATTACAGGTATACCTACATCAATCAATAAGGATATCCATTCCTTATTGGAACACCATACTCTAAGATGAAACATCGTAGGAAAACCACATGGGTCTGGAAAACCCAACAAATCTTCAATAGACGAACCTCAATTAAGGAACCAGTCTCTAATAAAGCTACTCACCACCAAACTCACCTAGACTGTCTCCAAAAATGACAGATTGTGGGGTATCCTTTCCCTAATACAGAACATGCCCAAATAAGAATTCTATACCATAAGCCTGTAAGATTTTACTTGGTCACTACTTAATAGTTACTACCATACTTTATCCAATCAAATGAACCATGCTGACATTGAAATTATGGGCTTTAACAGCACTAGAAGTAAATATCTTTAAGAAATAATATGCATTCCTGGTCTGGAAAATTTAATATACTTCTAGAAGTTATTCTTCAAGACATTCCTAACTTGGTCCATAGCCAGAAGAATTGGTTTCCAAGAGAACTACTGCAACAAGTAATAAGAAACAAATCCTGTTTGGGAAGGGATACCGCCTTATCCTGTAATCAGAGAAGCTGGCTGAGTAGTAGAGTCCATCCTAATATGGTGTATCTATTTATAAGGACTACCTAACAAAGCACCAAATTTGACACAATACCTGTAGACAACACAACTGTCCATAAGGGAACGATCAGCCATTATTGAGAGTATCTTCTTAATCCACTGACTTTAAGTACTCATCATTGGTAAAACTATTTCATAGAAGCACAGAACAGGGTAATGTAACATTTTTGTTATTGTCCAATACCATCAATAGCCTTTTGGTTTCTTTTTCCTAAACCGATAACTACAGAAACTTGTATACCAATCTGAAAACAGACCCAACCATATTTTTCGGCTTGAGATCAGGTAGCACACCCACAAACCAATAACTACCAACCATCATACCGAGCTATCTCTTAGCAATGTGATCACTGGAGTTCATCAGATGATCGTAATTCGCGGTTTGTTTGCGAAGAAGCAGCACACTTGTTTACCAAGTTTTCCAAAAACTTAGGCTATTTTCCCATTACCGTAAACTGAACACAGATGAAGGTCTTTGCGTGAACTGCATTAATAGCTAATATCTTGGCAAGGCTGCACAACAAGGTTCTAGAGTGGTAGTGGTTAGCACTCTGGACTTTGAATCCAGCGACCTGGGTTCAACTCCCGGTAGGACCTTTTTTTTCTTTTTCAGAACTAATTTATTCTAGTAACAATTGTACCAATGACATATCAAACATGGAATTGTAAACCTGGTACAAAGCAACGCAATAATTTCGAAGGTTAAATATCAGAATATCTATCAATCTAACTTTAAAAATAAAATAGGGAATTCAAGAATTAGAAAGATTTAACATAGGTTGATCATATATCCTACAGGAGAGCTAAAGTTTCAAATGACTTTTTTGAGGCCTAAAATGGTGATCTAACTACTGATTGATACAAAGCCAACCAAATGGTAATCATTTATATCTAATAATCTAACCATGGTGATGCTACACAACAACGAAGTTCTATGGTGTAGTGGTTAGCATTCTGGACTTTGAATCCAGCGACCTGGGTCCTACTCCCGGTAGGACCTTATTTTCTTTTTTAGAACTTATAACTTATTTGACTAACAATCGTATCAATGACATATATATGGAATATCAAACAACAAACTAATTCAAAGGTTGAATTTCAGAGCTTACCAACCTAACTTCAAAAAGTATAAACATTGGTTGATAATAGTTTCCACAGGATAGCTAAAGTTTCATATGACTTTTGTCAGGCCTAAATGGTGATCTAATACTAATTGGTACAAGGTCAGCCAAACACACATAAGTTTCCGTGTCATCATTTTATTTTAGATGTGGTTAGCACTAAACAACTAACTGGTTCTATGGTGTAGTGGTTAGCACTCTGGACTCTGAATCCAGCGACCTGAGTTCGACTCCCAGTAGGACCTTATTTTCGTTTTTAGAAGTCACTTATTTAAATAACAATCGTACCAGTGACATATATAAGGAACATCAATCTAATTCGAATGTTGAATTTCAGAGCTTACCAACCTAACTTCAAAAAGTATAAACATTGGTTGATTATAGTTTCCAAAATGGTTTTCTACAGAATAATAGACAACAAACTGGTTCTATGGTGTAGTGGTAAGCACTCTGGACTTTGAATCCAGCGACCCGGGTTCAACTCCCGGTAGGACCTTTTTTTTTCCTATTTTTAGAACATCTATAACTGATTCGAATAACAATCGTACCAATGACATATATAAGAAATATCAAACATCAAACTGTAAACCTAGTACAAAGCAACTCAACAATTCCAAGGTGAATTTATGATGCAGGACAAATAGAATGAACTCTAGAATAAGGATTTAAAGATGGAATCAAGAAAAGAATAGGACTACTAGCATCACACCAGTAGGTTTCTAGGCATCGCACCTAGGGATCTCAGGCATCACACCTAAGGTTAGGTTGCATCTCACAACCCTGGACAGAAAGCAAAGCTCTCAAACTTTTTTAATCAACTCTACCCAGAAAAGACTACAAAGGACTATATATAGAGAAGTTAAAACCCTAGGTCAATTAGGATCAAGCAACCATAATATTCTAGAACTTAAAAGATTCCCTAATAAAACACAAACCCAAAATAAGATAGAAATCATAAAATCCTGACATAAGATATTCTGCATTAATTTACAAGCCTATCAACCTAACTTTAAAAAGTAAAACAAGCATTCAAGAATTAGAAAGTAAATTGGTTTATTAGTTTCTACAACTTTCATATGACTTCTGTCAGGCCTAAATGGTGATCTAATACTAATTGGTACAAGGTCAGCCAAACAGTCAAACACACTTAAGTTTCCGTGTCATCATTTTATTTTAGATGTGGAATAATCCTTCCAATCTGAATTTAGATTGTCATTGATGTCAACTTGAATTGATAAGTTCAAACTCGGAATACAATAAAATATCGACAGCTGAAGTCCACAAAATGTTGACAGCTAAAGTTTTGCAATGATTACATTAATGCACAATGGTTTTCTACAGAATAATAGACAACAAACTGGTTCTATGGTGTAGTGGTAAGCACTCTGGACTTTGAATCCAGCGACCTGGGTTCGACTCCCGGTAGGACCTTTTTTCCCTTTTTAGAACATCTATAACTGGTTCGACTAACAATCGTACCAATGACATATATAAGAAATATCAAACAACAAACTGTAAACCTAGTACAAAGCAACACAATGATTCGAAGGTTGAATTTCCAAGCCTATCAACCTAACTTCAAAAAGTAAAACTAGCATTCAAGAATTAGAAAGTAAAGACATTGGTTGATTATAGTTTCTACAGGATAGCTAAAGTTTCATATACTTTTGTCAGGCCTAAATGGTGATCTAATACTAATTGGTACAAGGTCAGCCAAACACATATTAGTTTTAGTGTCATCATTTTACATCAAATGTCGAATAATCCTTCAAACTTGAATTTAGTTTGCCATTGATGTCTATGGGAAAACAAGTTTGCTAAACTTGATTTGATATCCAAATTCCGAATACAATAAAATATCAACAGCTGAAGTCTACAAAATGTTGACAGCTAAAGTTATGCATGGATTACATTAATCCACAATGGTTTTCTACAGAATAATAGACAACAAACTGGTTCTATGGTGTAGTGGTTAGCACTGGACTCCGAATCCAGCGACCTGGGTTCGACTCCCGGTAGGACCTTTTTTTTCATTTTATAGAACATCTAACTGATTCGACTACCAATCGTACCAATGACATATATAAGAAATATCAAACATCAAACGGTAAACGTAGTACAAAGCAACTCAATAATTCCAAGGTTGAATTTATGATGCAGGACAAATAGAATGAACTCTAGAATAAGGGTTTAAAGATAGAATTAAGAAAAGAATAGGTATACTAGCATCACACCAGAAGATTTCTAGGCATCGCACCTAGGGATCTGAGGCATCACACCAAAGGTTAGGTTGCATCTCACAAACCTGGAGAGACAGCAAAGCTCTCAAACTTTAATTTAATCAACTCTACCCAGAAAAGACTACAAAGGACTATATATAGAGAGGTTAAAACCCTAGGTCAATTAGGATCAGATTCCCTAACAAAACACAAACCCAAAATAAGAAAGAAATCATAAAATCCTGACATAAGATTTCATAAAATCTTGAATTGATATCCAAATTCCGAAAACAATAAAATATCAACAGCTGAAGTCTACAAAATGTTGACAGCTAAAGGTTTGCATAGATTACATTAATGCACACTGGTTTTCTACAGAATAATAGACAACAAACTGGTTCTATGGTGTAGTGGTTAGCACTCTGGACTCTGAATCCAGCGACCTGGGTTCGAATCCCGGTAGGACCTTATTTTCGTTTTTAGAACATATAACTTATTTGACTAACAATCATACCAATGACATATATAAGGAATATCAAACAACAAACTAATTCAAAGGTTGAATTTCAGAGCTTACCAACCTAACTTCAAAAAGTATAAACATTGGTTGATTATAGTTTCAAAGGATAGCTAAAGTTTCATATGACTTTTGTCAGGACAAAATGGTGATCTAATACTAATTGGTACAAGGTCAGCCAAACACACATAAGTTTCTGTGTCATCATTTTATTTTAGATGTGGAATAATCCTTCAAACCTGAATTTAGATTGTCATTGATGTCTATGGGTAAACAAGTTTGCTAAACTTGAATTGATAAGTCCAAACTCTGAATACAATAAAATATCGACAGCTGAAGTCCAAAAAATGTTAAGACCTAAAGTTTTGCAAGGATTACATTAATGCACAATGGTTTTCTACAGAATAATAGACAACAAACCGGTTCTATGGTGTAGTGGTAAGCACTCTGGACTTTGAATCCAGCGACCTGGGTTCGACTCCCGGTAGGACCTTTTTTCCATTTTTATAACATCTAACTGATTTGACTAACAATCGTACCAATGACATATATAAGAAATATCAAACATCAAACTGTAAACCTAGTACAAAGCAACACAATAATTCGAAAGTTGAATTTCCAAGCCTATTAACCTAACTTCAAAAAGTAAAACTAGAATTCAAGAATTAGAAAGTAAAGACATTGGTTGATTATAGTTTCCACAGGATAGCTAAAGTTTCATATGACTTTTGTCAGGACAAAATGATGATCTAATACTAATTGGTACAAGGTCAGCCAAACACACATATAAGTTTCTGTGTCATCATTTTATTTTAGATGTGGAATAATCCTTCAAACCAGAATTTAGATTGTCATTGATGTCTATGGGTAAACAAGTTTGCTAAACTTGAATTGATAAGTCCAAACTCTGAATACAATAAAATATCGACAGCTGAAGCCCACAAAATGTTGACACCTAAAGTTTTGCAAGGATTACATTAATGCACAATGGTTTTCTACAGAATAATAAACAACAAACCGGTTCTATGGTGTAGTGGTAAGCACTCTGGACTTTGAATCCAGCGACCTGGGTTCGACTCCCGGTAGGACCTTTTTTCCATTTTTATAACATCTAACTGATTTGACTAACAATCGTACCAATGACATATATAAGAAATATCAAACATCAAACTGTAAACCTAGTACAAAGCAACACAATAATTCGAAGGTTGAATTTCCAAGCCTATTAACCTAACTTCAAAAAGTAAAACTAGAATTCAAGAATTAGAAAGTAGACATTGGTTGATTATAGTTTCTACAGGATAGCTAAAGTTTCATCTGACTTGTCAGGCCTAAATTGTGATCTACTACTAATTGGTACAAGGTCAGCCAAACAAACATAAGTTTTAGTGTGTCATCATTTTACTTCAAATGTCGAATAATCCTTCAAACTTGAATTTAGTTGGCCTTTGATGTCTATGGGTAAACAACTGCTAAACTTGAATTGATAAGTCCAAACTCTGAATACAATAAAATATCGACAGCTGAAGCCCACAAAATGTTGACACCTAAAGTTTTGCAAGGATTACATTAATGCACAATGGTTTTCTACAGAATAATAAACAACAAACCGGTTCTATGGTGTAGTGGTAAGCACTCTGGACTTTGAATCCAGCGACCTGGGTTCGACTCCCGGTAGGACCTTTTTTCCATTTTTATAACATCTAACTGATTTGACTAACAATCGTACCAATGACATATATATGAAATATCAAACATCAAACTGTAAACCTAGTACAAAGCAACACAATAATTCGAAGGTTGAATTTCCAAGCCTATTAACCTAACTTCACAAAGTAAAACTAGAATTCAAGAATTAGAAAGTAGACATTGGTTGATTATAGTTTCTACAGGATAGCTAAAGCTTCATCTGACTTGTCAGGCCTAAATTGTGATCTCATACTAATTGGTACAAGGTCAGCCAAACAAACATAAGTTTTAGTGTGTCATCATTTTACTTCAAATATCGAATAATCCTTCAAACTTGAATTTAGTTTGCCTTTGATGTCTATGGGTAAACAACTGCTAAACTTGAATTGATAAGTCCAAACTCTGAATACAATGAAATATCAACAGCTGAAGTCCACAAAATGTTGACAGCTAAAGTTTTGCAAGGATTACATTAATGCACAATGGTTTTCTACAGAATAATAGACAACAAACCGGTTCTATGGTGTAGTGGTAAGCACTCTGGACTTTGAATCCAGCGACCTGGGTTCGACTCCCGGTAGGACCTTTTTTCCATTTTTATAACATCAAACTGATTTGACTAACAATCGTACCAATGACATATAAGAAATATCAAACATCAAACTGTAAACCTAGTACAAAGCAACACAATAATTCGAAGGTTGAATTTCCAAGCCTATTAACCTAACATAAAAAAGTAAAACTAGAATTCAAGAATTAGAAAGTAAAAAAATTGGTTGATTATAGTTTCTACAGGATAGCTAAAGTTTCATCTGACCTGTCAGGCCTAAATTGTGATCTAATACTAATTGGTACAAGGTCAGCCAAACAAACATTAGTTTTAGTGTGTCATCATTTTACTTCAAATGTCGAATAATCCTTCAAACTTGAATTTAGTTTGCCTTTGATATCTATGGGTAAACAACTGCTAAACTTGAATTGATAAGTCCAAACTCTGGATACAATGAAATATCAACAGCTGAAGTCCACAAAATGTTGACAGCTAAAGTTTTGCAAGGATTACATTAATGCACAATGGTTTTCTACAGAATAATAGACAACAAACCGGTTCTATGGTGTAGTGGTAAGCATTCTGGACTTTGAATCCAGCGACCTGGGTTCGACTCCCGGTAGGACCTTTTTTCCATTTTTATAACATCTAACTGATTTGACTAACAATCGTACCAATGACATATATAAGAAATATCAAACATCAAACTGTAAACCTAGTACAAAGCAACACAATAATTCGAAGGTTGAATTTCCAAGCCTATTAACCTAACTTCAAAAAGTAAAACTAGAATTCAAGAATTAGAAAGTAGACATTGGTTGATTATAATTTCTACAGGATAGCTAAAGTTTCATCTGACTTGTCAGGCCTAAATTGTGATCTAATACTAATTTGTACAAGGTCAGCCAAACAAACATAAGTTTTAGTGTGTCGTCATTTTACTTCAAATGTCAAATAATCCTTCAAACTTGAATTTAGTTTGCCTTTGATGTCTATGGGTAAACAACTGCTAAACTTGAATTGATAAGTCCAAACTCTGAATACAATGAAATATCAACAGCTGAAGTCCACAAAATGTTGACAGCTAAAGTTTTGCAAGGATTACATTAATGCACAATGGTTTTCTACAGAATAATAGACAACAAACCGGTTCTATGGTGTAGTGGTAAGCACTCTGGACTTTGAATCCAGCGACCTGGGTTCGACTCCCGGTAGGACCTTTTTTCCATTTTTATAACATCTAACTGATTTGACTAACAATCGTACCAATGACATATATAAGAAATATCAAACATCAAACTGTAAACCTAGTACAAAGCAACACAATAATTTGAAGGTTGAATTTTCAAGCCTATCAACCTAACTTCAAAAAGTAAAACTAGCATTCAAGAATTAGAAAGTAAAGACAATGGTTATTATAGTTTCTACAGGATAGCTAGAGTTTCATATGACTTTTGTCAGGCCTAAATGGTGATCTAATACTAATTGGTACAAGGTCAGCCAAACATACATATAAGTTTTAGTGTCATTATTTTACTTCAAATGTCGAATAATCCTTCAAACTTGAATTTAGTTTGCCATTGACGTCTATGGGTAAACAAGTTTGCTAAACTTGATTTGATATCCAAATTCCGGATACAATAAAATATCAAAAGCTGAAGTTTACAAAATGTTGACAGCTAAAAATTTTTGCTTGGTTAGCCATATATGGACAATGGTTTTTACGGAATAATAGAAAACAAACTGGTTCTATGGTGTAGTGGTTAGCACTCCAGACTCTGAATCCAGTAACCTGGGTTCAACTTCCAGTAGGACTTGCCATTCTTAACTTTCTTTATTTTGTTTCTATCAAAAATCTTTTGAAAACTGCTGGGACTTGCAAGGATGGACCAATAAACATATGCGATGAACAAATTTTGAGTGTCTATCTTCCAAGCCTGGTTGTACACTATTTTTGCACTACATAAACAGTTGGCAGATGAAAGTATTTACACATATTTAATGATTTTCTGTAAGAGCCTACACAACAACATGGTTCTATGGTGTAGTGGTTAGCACTCTGGACTTTGAATCCAGCGACCTGTGTTCAACTCCCGGTAGGACCTCTCTTTCCTTTTATTATTAATATCTTTGTGAGACCAGTGGCTCTGAAACATATCAAACAGCACTATTTGATATGAAAAATTTGAATTTCTATGTTATGAAAAGGAAAGAGATAATACTGCAACAGCATCTACCCAAATATCTCTGACACATTCGGGTAATGAATCTACTAATGTGACAAAAAAACCACAAACACCCGAGGGAAAATAATTTTGAAGGATGAATATCATTAAAATTTCTTCAAATGTGGGACTAGCATTCAAAAATTCAAAGTACTAATACTATTAATACATTGGAATGCATATTTTCTACTGGATGGCTACAGTTTCAATCGTACTTTTGAAATAGTGGTGTCGATACTAATTCAACATTAATATAAAGCAAGCCAAACACAATTAGAAGTTCTAATGTCATCACTGAGCTTAATGTCAGAATAGTTAGTTAGTTACTCAAAACTTAGAAATTATTGAAATCTTAGTTGCATTCCAATGCATAGTATGCACACACAGGAAGCAAAAGTTTCAAACAAGTTTGCTGAGCTTGAAACTATAGATCCACATTTTTAGTCAACAAAGGGTTGACAAAAAGGTTGTGCATGGACTGCATATATGTAATGGTTTTCTGTGAAAAACTAGACAACATGGTTCTATGGTGAGTGGTGAGCACTCTGGACTCTGAATCCAGTGACCTGGGTTCGACTCCCGTAGGACCTACGATTCATAAGTTTTTTATTTCTTTTCTCAAAATATAATACTCGCAAGGAACTTCAACTCATGAAAGCAGTTCCCCATCATTCAGTACACAATTTTTTTATTTCCGATAGTAAGGAGGCACACATAGCTCACATGACTACTTGATATGAAACAAAAATCAAGGATAAGGTTTGTTTTCATCATTAAACTTTCATATGTAGAAGTGGCCCGTCTTGTTGTACACCTAGAGACTTTCTATATAAGGCTAGACTCGAAGTTCTAAGCACTCTGGACATTTCAATCCCTCTTTTCTTTTTGGATTTTGCTAATAAAGATTTCTAGAAGGCTCCACAGGGATGCAAAAATTAGACTAAGTTCAACATTGTTGTATCACATATTGTATGTTACCGTCAACACACCTCCATCTCTTCTAAAAAATTCTTAGTTCAATAGATTTTCTATCTATCTATGAATACATATATATATGTATGTATTGTGGTTTTATCATTGGGAAGAGCTGTACTTACTTAAAATAGATCCCTGAGTTTCTACAACAACACACTGTAGGAGTCTGCAAGGTTAAAGGTAACGATATTACTGCTGAAATTCCTGAGAGACTAGAACAATAGTGTAGGAGTCTGCCTTTCTCTTCACATGAAACACATGCCTAATATTACTCTAAAGCCTGTGAACTTTCGCACGGTCCATGAGAAAGTTGTCTGATTGCTTATACTATTTAGTTAGTACCATAATTCAATCTAGCAGTCAATGAAATGGATGATACTGACATCTAGTTTACGGGGAAGTTCACAATACATAAATTAAAAGTTAATCAAAGGATAAAATATGCAAAACTATTACTTTAAGAATTTCCTAACCTTTGAAGAAAAATCTCCAATCCCCAACAAAAAAGCACTTCCTTGCATGCCAGGGGCGCATAGCTACTCATCAACTTGATTCCTGAACCAGAGAAAGTGGGTTATAAGGATCATCAACAACATGCATAGTGGCAATAGGAACATACAGAACCGGAATCATGAGCCGAAGCACACAAAGACTCTTATTACAACAGTTGTAGCAAACATAAGAGATAAAATTTATTTTATGGGGAGAGAGAAATAAAGTTTCAGAGTTTCATGAAAATTACAGAAATTGACTTCTCGAGTTCTTGCAGGAAATCGACAAATGGGTTCTGCACTTGAATACATCTTTTCTAAGCAAACATCTAAAGACAAATCATTTACATATGTAAAGCATGTTAAACCAAATATTCCAGGACAGCACACTATCAAATCATTTGCACCCATATGCTTCATACCAGGTCATATCTTATAGTTCAAAACAGCACGAGTCAAAAGATTCAAACAGCTTTGCTGAGTATGAAATGATAGACCTGAATCCCTATAAATTGTTGACAGCTAAAGTACTGCAATCATATCTGACAGTGTTTTGTATTAGGCTACACAAAAATGTGGTTCTATAGTGTAGTGGTTATCACTCTGGACTTTGAATCCAGCAACCTAGGTCCTAAATCCCTCTAGAAAAACTTTCCTTATTTCATTTCATTTAAAAGAAACTGCAAGGGCCTAGCACTAGAAATTTAAATGATTGAAGAAATTTCATGGAATAATATCTAATGGACAAACCTCGATCAAGAATATGTAATCTTCGATGAATATCTCTCTCAATAAGCTCACTAAGTTCTCTGTCAGCCCGTTGCTGGGTGGTATCACCTCCCACTAATAAAGTGTAGATCTTTAGGAGTCAGCTTTCTCTACCATTCAAACCCTGCCCATAACCAAAATTTTGAAGTCAAGAATACACAGTGGGAATCCAAGTCATACAACCAAAGTTGTATAAAGCTAACTCCAACAGCTTACCTGAAGCAGCTACAGATTGTTTTCCTTAACATGGTGGGCAGAAGAAAGAAGGTTGTTATGCTCTTCTAGTCCATATATTCCGAATGTGGTGGGCTGAGCTCCCAACAAGTAGGAACTCAAACTTCCATACTTAAAGAGCCATCAGCTCCATCAGCTACACTTCCGGATGAAACCAAACTTTTTCCTAACATATGAAATTTCTTGCATTTGAGGAATAGTAAAATTCAGATCTCCATATAATTTGTCCACCAAGAATAGACTAACCATACGATATATCAATACCACACCACTTGTTTACTAACATTAATCGACTTCCAGATAAAAATCATATTCACTTCCAATTTATTTTTCATTACAAGGAAGAAAAAACTTTGCAGCACACTGGCTCATTGGAATAACCATAAACATTTGACCCTATAAACGAATGCAGGTTTAATTGCACTCAAAAGGCCATCAGTAGAGCAATTGCAACCCTTTACCCAAAATGCCCCGAAAATAAAAAAAATGATGGTATATATAGAGCTATAACTATATAAATGTAGGTTTCTTTCTTTTGAAAATCTAAATTCTGCTTATATCACGTCCAAACACCATAGTCGTAAGCCAGTTAATCGCCACATAAAATCTATTCCGCCAGCTTACAACCCTTGTTAGATATGCTGAGCGCCAAATAAACCAACTAACAAACCCAGCCAAAGATAAACCCTTTGCTTCCTGAAAAGACATGAATTTATGATACACAAATCAGTCACTAAATTTAAGAATCTCAAGAGGGAGTTTGATTGAGCAACATGTGATTCACCTTGCTCTGTCTCAGATCCACAAGAGCTTTGTATCTCCCAACAGTTGCCATGCTACCTAAATGCTTGTACACAAAAGGTTCTTTGTATACATAATCTTTTGCACTGTTGGCATGCCCTCCACCAGCTTCACCAATTTTGTTCAGTAAATTTGCTAGATATTTTCCTTCTCTCTCTGCAACCTTCACATATGAAATAGACAGCTTAAAGGTACAGAGCTTAAAGAAATCACTAAACCCACAAGCAACAAGCTTCTCAAATCACATCTTAAACCTAATTGATTGCCAGTTTAGCTAGTAATTTGCAACCAAAAATCATTTAACGGTCAATATAATGGACCATACTGATATACAAAATATGGACTTTCACGATACTAATCATGAATATATTCAAGAATTCAGATATGCTCTTACAGACCAAACAAACTAATGTAATAGATTAGCAAAAGTTACTCCTGAACTAGTTCCTAACCTGGGCCAAAGCTGGAAGGACTGGTTTTCCCGTACTTTCAAGGAAACCACTGCAATCACCAATTGAAAATACGTCCTGCACGGACGGAACACGTAGCCACTCATCAACACCAATCCTGTAGTCAGAGAAACTGTACATTAACATCACCTTCATATAGTATGGCATGTTTATATATTGAAAGAACACTTATTTAAGTAGTGAAATAGGGAGCAAGTATGGGATCAAGAGAAGAAAGCCGAGAGGAAAACAAATTCATTTGATAGGACATGAAGTTAGATTACCTTCCACCAGGAGCTTTTGGAAGTTTTAACGAGTTTACAAAAGATGACGGACCAACACCAGTAGACCACACCAACAGCCCATAAGGAACCTCTGTGCCATCATTGAGAACTATGATCTTATCTTTGACATCCTTCACAATCCCACGGACAAGACGAACCCCTGACTGAGAGAAACTGTTGAGTGAATAATTCCCATATCCATGGATCTAATCGGGTTATTAACCAACTCTCTAATATCTATTATCAGCATTTTGTTGATTTTTCCTTTACTCATGAAAAGGTGTTCTCAGGTATAAATTTCTTGTCTAAACGAATTTTCAAATTTTCTTGTCTAAATGAAATTTGAATTCACAATCAATCGCTATGCATTAAAAATGAGACAATATTCGACAATTAGAGTAGGCACTGCACCATCAGATCAATAATTGCACCAAGCTTGATACCAGGAGTTCTCTTACCTTTGTTAACTGTTTTGTTGCGTATTTCCTCAGGCGGTCATCAAATGAAGACAATATCTCGTTAGCCTGGGAAGGCAAGAACAATCATGAATAATTTCCAATAATTTTGAAAAGGTTTTCACTCTGGCCTATGGTGTAGTGGTTAGCACTCTGGCCTTTGAATCCAGTGACCTGGGTTCAACTCCCGGTAGGACCTCTCCTTGTATATAATTTTTTTCCACATGCTTTGTGAAAGGCTAGGACTTGAAAGCATATTCAACATGGTTGTATGATATCTCATGGGATAAGTGAAGACGAACAAACCTCAATCAAGGTGACATGAATGTAATCTTTCACATGGGCATATCTCTGATGAACATCTCTCAGAATAAAGTCACTTAGTTCACCACTGAATTCAACTCCAGTGGGACCACCTCCAACAACAACAAAATGTAGGAGTCTGCTTTTCTCTTCCTCTGAAACACCTGCATCCAAAACATAGATCCAAGATGAAATACAAAATGATATCAATGTTGTCATGCAATAAAAATTAATGTTCTTGTATCAACATACCAGGAACATCAGACAACATCAAGTTTAAGAGCAGCTTCCTACGGATTTCCTGGGCATGATAGACTTCACGAAGAAAAACTGCATGTTCTTCTACACCCTGTATCCCAAAAGTTGTGGGCTGTGCACCCAATGCAATTACCAGCTTGTCGTAGGCAATTTCAAACTTCCATGGCTCCAAGTTATCAGCTCCATCAGTAACAGTCTCGCATTGCACCTGCAGACAAAAATTTCTTGCAATTAAGATTTAGCTCAGTTCTCAAACAATTGTTATCCGCCACAATAAGACTAACTCTGTAACTGAACAATATATCACTGACATACCAATTGTCCCCAAACAAAAATAATTACCCTCAGATAAAGAATCACACCTTCAATTCATGCAGTTGCAATTCATTGATGCATAGACAAACTTCAATGCAATAACAATTACACATGTCATACTACTTCCGAAAATCCCAATCATAACCAAAATCAATAAATTCCATAACTGACCAATACATTACTTCTCCCACTAGTTTCTAACTCTATCAACCATAAATAAGCTAATTCTGTAACTAATTCGGCAACCGTTTACTAACAATATGCTACTCTCAGTTCAAGAATCACAGTTCCAGTTCCACACACAAAACACCTAGTACAATTCGACATTTTCCATCAGAAGAAAAAGACAAACTCATTCAATAGCAATCAAACACATGTCATGCATCCAAAATCATCAAACTTAAACCCTAACTTGACCAATCTCAGAATATAAACCTCAGAAACCGTCAAGAACGTACCGAATGCTTATCGGTATCAAGGCCAATACAATTGGAGAGAAAGAAGTAGGAGCCAGGCTCCTTCGAAATCGCCGGCTGGATCCTCCCGATCGGCTCCGCCACCGACCTAAACTCCAGCGTCCCGACGCAAGTCGACGCCAGCAGCGGCGTGAACACCATGTGATTCCTCGGCGAGACGCAAACGACGTCGTAACGCTTCGTGTCCAGTCCCTTCATCAGCCGGCACCCGGCCCACCCCGTCCCCAGCACCACCACCCTCGGCTTCTCCCCCTCCTTCGTCGGCCTCAAGCCGGATAACGCCGCCGACGGCTGCACCGGCCGTGGCGCCGTCTCGGTGGTGAAGCATGAGAGGAGAGAGTAGGAGAAGGGGTCGCTGATTCTGGATTTGGTTGTGTAAGACTGTGAGGCTCTGGTGAGGCTTCGGAGCCAGGACATCGGGAACTGTGGCGGGAAACGGCGTCGTTTAGGGGATGAGTAGCAGAGAGGGTGAGGAGCTGAAGAAGAAAGAGAAGGGTTTCCAATAATTTGGGCTGTCGTTTTCTCTGGTTATTGCTAAATTTGAGGGGAGGTGGATTTTTTGAGTTTGAACGGTGACACGTCAGCGGTGACAGCGGGACACGTGGCCACGTGGAGGCTTCAGGCGGTTTCGGTGACGGAAACGTTACGGGAGGAGGTTACTACCTACTGGATCAGATTGGGTCCCCGTTTCTTGCGGTGTACGGTTTGTGGACTTTTGCCATCCACGGTAACAAATGTTTTACAGCTGTAATCTGAAATACATTTACACAGCCTGTATCTATGTACACATCATATTTGTGTACAGTCAAGTTACAGGATGTCATACGGATACATGGTGAACTCTACATTTAAATTGTTATGGATGGTTAAAATTAAACAGTTTCTAAAGTTGTTTTCTATACGTGTGAAATGTATCGACTTATCTCATGATTTGACAGAAATAGATGTAACGACTTTAAGGTATAACAATGTCTTGTTAAAATGAGAACCAGTGAAACGTGATATCTTAACTCACACAACAAAAATAGATATAAGAACCGTACGGTATGATAATCGTCTCAAAACATTTTGTAAAACACAATAACATTTTTAATGCGACAAAAAAGTAAGCAATTAAAATTAACTATCTAAATACAACTAAATTTACCTAGATACTAATATGCGTACAGACCGACCTATTTTTCACTAAACAATAGGTTAATAGTATTCGTGTCGTTTTGCTCTCCAACCTCGGTTGCCACCTGTTTATAAACGGAGAAGCTTCCTCACTTTCTTCTTTGTTCATCTTTCTTCACGAAATATATGCACCGCTTCATCGCTGCTCTCAAGTTCTGTCCCAACTTTTGATTCGTCTGAAATTGATACTCTCAGATTGCTTTTCTTCATAGTTAATTAAAAGTGATTCGGTTTGTTTCAATTTTGACCAATACGAACCTCGGTTTTCTGGGTTGCCATAGAACAAGAATCAGAGGTTTGAATTTGGGAGAAAAGGACAAGGGCAGGGAGCCCGATACGAGATCCAGGTCAGTGGTATGGGTGTCGATTTAGTTGTGGTAATATATTCTTTTCTCGGTTACACTTCTTCTCGGTGATATTGTGTTTAGATTGTTTGGAGAGGATGATCATACAGTACGTGTTTCAATTTTGATCTGTTTTCTCATATAGTGTTTGTAACATCCTGCCTCAAAATTTACCTTTTTACCTAGACCAAGCGGGTTACATAGGGTTGTAAGCGTACTTTTAGCTTTTTTTGAATTAATATTCAAATATAATATCGAAAGATTTTGCGGTTTGGGAGAAAATAGATTATATGTTCTGAGGGTGTAGAAAATGTTAATACAAGTTTTCCTGTATGTTTGGAATGTTTTTCAGAGCTACGGGCTGTTTAATATGAATTTATTCAATTTACAAAAATAGTGAATGTTATTTACTTTACCGTAAAAAGATGACTTTGCGATAGGTCGAGAATTTAGGAAACTTCCTTCGGGAAAGTTGTAGATGGCGTTAATACGAACTCGTGGGTATGTCTTATGAGTTAATCGAAATTCGTATACGGAAGTTATTCGAGATAATGTATAGTTACGGCGTGATAATTAGTAAATAGGAAAATATCTATTTACGGTAACTTTCTATTAGTTGATCTGGACCGTTGATTTATTAAAGATCAAATCTGGACCGTTGGATATATATTTATGATGGGGATTTTATTTATTTTGAAATTTTTTCGACTAAAATTTTAAAAATTTTTCTATATCTTTCATTTTTCTCCTCCTCCTCCTACTCCTTCTCCTCAGGTGACAACAACTCCTCATCCTCCTCTCCTCCTCCTTCTCCTCTTCCTCATCCTTCTCCTCCTTCTCCTCTCCTTCTCTCACTCTCCTAGCCTTCTCTTTCTCCTCCCCTCCTCCTAGCCTCCTCTTCTTCTCATCCTCCTCCACCACCGGTGTAAAAATGAAAAATAAGAAAAAAAAATTAATCAAAAATATAAGAAATAAAAAAAGAAAAATAAAATAAAATAACTAACTATAGCCGACAAAATTTATAAAAATTCGTCGGCTAAAGTTAAATAAATAACTATAGCTAATGAATTTTATTAAAATTCATCGGCTAAAGTTAAAAAAAATAATAAAATAAATAACTACAGCCGACGGATTTTATTAAAATTCGTTAGTTAAAGTTAAATAAATAAAATAATAAATATAGCGGACGAATTTTATTAAAATTCTTTGGCTAAAGTTAATTAAATAAATTACTATAATCGACGAATTTTAATAACATTTTTTCGGCTAAGGTCCAAAAATTCATCAGCTAAAGTCCAAATTTTAAGCGACGAAAAATTTCTTCGTCAGCTAAATAAATGACTTTAGCCGACGATGAACAATAATTTCGTTGGCTAAAGTCTTGGCCAACGGCTTTTTTCCGACGACGTTTCATCAGCTAAGGCTTTAACCGACGAAATTTAGGGTTTAGCCGATGAAAAAAAAATTTATCGGCTAAAGTAGTTGTTCTGATAGTGTCTGGATGAGTTTAAAGACCAACATATTACTATCACTAGTACGAACAAACATTCAAACTTATGATTCTTAGAGCTATAATTATTTATCATTTAGAAGTATTTATTTGACTTAGAAACCAAAATTAATTTCCTCCAATATCACGCATGATAAAAGACAATAAGTATAAATTAATAACGTCAGGACTGACAAAATTTATTAATTTAGCGATGTATTAATTAATTAATAAATTATTAATAATATAATAACTTGCTAATTTATCAAAATATTATTTAATTTTTTGATCAAAAAAATATTTAATTTTTTGATCAAAAAAATATTTAATTTTTTTAATATGAATTTTATTTTTTCAATAGAAATAATATTGGGTGTACACTATTCAATATCTATATTATCGAATTTATTACATATATATTGTTCAATCTGCTACTTTATTGAGTTTATTCCATGTACGACATTATTCAACATAATGTTAGTTCGAAGTATTATATTAATTCATTGGATAACATTAAATAAACAAAATCTTATATAAATGAAAAAACAGCAGTCACACATCACATTTAAAACACATAAATGACTTATCATCTTAAAGGGGTAAAAACATCGACGATGACAGATTAAATGCGTTAAAAACATTGGGCAAGTACAACAAAGATAACTCATATATATAACACTTCAAAACATTTGCTACAGTAAGTTTTGGAAGAGTTCGACTTGCAAATGAATCAAATGACGATATGAAATCGATCAAGTCACTAGTAGAATTCAAGCCTCATGCGACGAAATCAATTTGTCGCATAAGAGATAATTTTCATTGCATAAGTACCCCTTAAGCGACGAAATTTTTTTCGTCGCATAAGTCCATGCAACGAAAACAAGTTCGTCGCATAATTCTAAGCGACGAAAATAAATTCGTCGCATAAACTTATGAGACAAAATTTTTCGTCGCTTAAGAGTTTTCAATAAATAAAAGATTAAATTAACTTTTTTTATTTTCATTATTAATTTTTTTTTGCCAGAGGAGGCGGCGGAGGTGAGGTGCTGATGGTGGTGTAGAAGAAGGAAGAATAAAAGTGGGAGAAAGGGGGTGGTGGTGGTGGTGCAGAAGAAGGAAGAAGGAAGAAGGAAGAAGAAGAAGAATGAGTTATGGTGGTGGGGTTGTGTATAAGAAGAAAGAAAAAGAAGAAGAAAGAGGAGGGGGAATTTGGACTGAATAATTTAAAATTCAATTTTTTTTACGGAAATGACATATGCGACGAAATCTAAGGATTTCGTCGCATGAGTGAAAAACTCAAATTTTTGGCGGAATGACCTATGCGACGAAAGACTAAGATTCGTTGCAGGAGTTAGTACGTATGCGACGAAAGACTAAGATTTGTCGCATGAGTTAATACGTATGCGACGAAATCTTAATTTGTCGCATGAGTTAACACTTATGTGACGAAATAAAAATTTGTCGCATCAGTTTGAACTTATGCGATGAAATAAAACTTTCGTTGCATGAGTTAGCACTTATGAGTTAAGCACGTATGAGTTTTCGTCGCATAAGTGCTTAATTCTAGTAGTTAGTGATCAAGGTAACCTTAGTTCTCAAGAAGAAACAATTTAAATGAGTCACAATTGACTTATTCTTTATGAAATCATCTTAAATAAATAATTCATTCTATATTTTAAGAAATTATTAATTTATATATTCAATTGGGTATGTAAATTCTCGTATGTGTATTATCTTATAAATTTAACGAATTATTAATTTAACACGTTGTTTCCAACTTAGGACTGATAAAAATTATTATTTTAGTGAGCTTAGTAATTAATCGAGTATTAATTTATCAAGGTTTTACTGTATAACAAAAATTCATGTAACAAATATCTTTTTAGCATGTAAGAACTCCATGAAAACAACAGACAAAGAAAACTCAAAGAAAAATAAGAGACCCAAACCTAGGTATTTATACTGCTATGCAAACAGGTCAAAATAAATCGTAGATAGAATTGGAATCATATGCCACATCGATTGAACTGCCACCTCCTACGTTCTCCAAGTTTTCTCCACAATATTGACACCTCCAAATTCAATCAATCTCATCTTTGTATTGGGTCTGACCCTTTAGTATAGATGGAGTGGTGCTTGCAAGAAGAATGAGAGGGGGTGAGGTCAACATGAAAATAGCCGAGGTCGATCGTGAAAAGAGCAAATAGAGCATACGATGTATAGAGCACACTCTTTAGTCGTCAACTAGGATTTAAGAAACATAGACTGACTGGTATTGGGTTTTCCTTTTGGATTGGGTTTAACAAATTGATAGATGGCTAAAAAGGACCAAATATTTTCGATCTCTGCCATAACTTGTTATCATATTCTAAATATTTTCCAACAACATAACCAAATACTAGGAAAATTCTCAGGGAGTTCATATCTAAGAGGGATATTCTGAATACATACCTAGAAAAAGAGGGATTCCATAAGGATGTTCTTGATAGCCCTAATCTCATCATAGGGTTGAATCACAATTGGAGCCTGGTGATACCACCATGGTCCTTCACGTAGAACTTTGTTCATGTCTTTGATCAGATCAAAACCAATAACAAAGATGTTATTTGGACGTTCTTGAATGTATTTTTTTATCTAGCAGCCAGACACAGCCACAAAATCTTTTCAACTCTGTTAGACTTGGCGGCACTGAACTCAAGGGTTTGGCGACCAAGAACAACTGCGCAACACCTCTCTTAGGCGTTGTGATGTGCTGTGAGAGATCAACAACCTTGGAGCTTGCCAACGCCTAGGATGCATCAAAGGTTTTGGTAACATCATCTATGGATGTAGATGGTGTTGTCGAAAAGGAGGATCAAAAAGATTTGGTTTTCTGCATCGATGATGATACAAAAGAGGAGGAGAATGGGAGTTCGAAAGGAGATTGAGAGGCCATGAAGGCAGTAGGATTTGTGTTTGGGGGATTAGGGTTTGGAGACGCAGCTCCAACAAGCTCTTAGGGTTTGGGTTAATTAGACGCAGTATGGCCCTATTCTATCGTTGTCGTTATTCATTCATTCTCTTATTAAAAAGGAAGAAACAGTTATAATTCTTAAGAAATAAAACCTAATTAAGGGTTAAGATTTGAGTTTTGCAGATAAGAAAATGAAGATAGGGCCGGTAACATAAAAGGTGAGGATCCTGATGCTCGTGTCGTAATTATGGAATGGAAATGAACAAGTATCTGAATTGCAGCTCCATAGAAAGAAATATATCAAATTGCATTTCACAATTGTAATTCAGTTCTATACAAGGCATAAACTGATAAACATACATGAATGGATGGACTAAAATAGTACAAGACCATATCTATATGGATTTCACATTCCATATCCTCACCTTCAAAATCCGTTTGGCTTTCACAGACTATTCCACCTACGTTTCAAGACATCAATTAGTATAAAGCTGGTACACTACAAAATGACTATTAACCAGGAATTTTTAGATTTAGTTGAACATAATGATGAGGGTTGGCATTCTTGCAGAGCTGCTGGGGGTATTTGCAGCAGCATTTTCTTATCTGACGACGGGGCGCCTCTCTCCTACAGCAAGTCGTAGAGTCCGTAGTTTTGGTCGAATCATCAGAAGTATTGGTCGACTTTCTTCTCCGGCGGTCTCAACTGATGGTCGCGACTATGTTTCAAATGTTGTGTACATAAACTTTTAGTCAATGAATATATAGAATGACTTGATTTTTCTTCCGTCATGATTTTTCTTCCATTATGTGTTCAACTAAGGTCGTCATTAGAAAAGCTCCATTTTCTTTGTTAATTAAAATGAGTGTATTAAGCAGTAGCCAGCATGAACATAAATAATTGAGCTCGATATCATAACCAAGTCCGAGCATATACAGATGCTCAATTTGCCTAGCTCCTCCGCCGCAGCCACTATACCCGGCCCCAAGCTAGTTCAGGTGGCCGGCAATGTGAAGTTGTGAACTGATTGAACCAATTGGTGGTTAATATTATTTCATATTCAAGTATTATACAATAAACAACCACACATAAAAAATCGATCAATGTAAAACGCACAACCCTATAATCAAGCAGGAGATTAAACCAATAAAACGCAAGACCCTAGAATTAAGCAGGAAATAATTAAGCATAAGCCATTTCTATGAGCTAGCTAGTCCTTCCGGACACCGACTTTGCCGGGCCTGGCCTTGGAGACAGACGGCGGATCATGGCCGCGATTCGCAGTGGGGTCATCGTAGTCATTTAGTCTCGCCATCAAAGACCTCCTCTCCGTCGTCACCACCATCTCATCATTATCTATGATTCAACCAACCAAACACACAATTAACAAGACAGTCTTACATGAATTAAGAATTATATTAAGAATAAAAATACAAGACTATCCTTTCTTAACAGCGAGGTCTAGTGTGAGAAGAGGACAATATGTCATTGCTGGTCCGTGGAATTTGTATATATACCAACAAACAAGAAGGTATCAACTATCAAGTCTGTAACTCTTTGAATTTCGTCTTCTAGCTATAGAACTGTGTGATGTATTATAATAGTTGCAGACAGCAATGTATGGATGCAAGAGCTTTAGTATGAACTGGTATGAATATCCAACTGGCATGGGGTGTTTCACGAACTTCAAAATCTACCCATCCATGGATTTCAAATTAACTCAAACAATGGAATCGATACCCGACGCGTTACAGATCACTTGCAGATCGAGTTAAATATATAAACCTGCAATATTAGTTTATAGATTTTACACAGATCTCCCTAATCTCAGCTTAAAAATGATCTGCTTAACTTCGCCAAAAAAATGATCTGCTTAACGTGTTCATCGATCCACAGATTAATCTCCCTCACATATTCGCGTGGAAGCTAGAAGTAATTTGCTTCATGAACCCAGTTTAGTGGGAAGAGCAAATCAACCAGAACCCCCCTAAACCAGGCCAGAAAATAATGAAAAAAACGATCTGATTAGGGCATGCATGAACTAACGAATGGAAGAAGATGCTTGTAAAGGTGGAGAAAAACCTAATATAGATTATAGAATTATAGATACCTGAAACTGAAACTGAAAATGTATGAATGGTGTTCCTGGAAGCAGAAGAGAGTAGAGCAAAAGCCAGCAAGAGAGACAAGCACAGCCGAATACCACCAAATCCCATTTTCATTATTCCCTTGTTTTTCCACTCCTCTTCCTACAACGAGGAACATATATATAAGGCCCTCCTTTGTTTATATTAGAATTGATGGAGACTTGATAATACTTTAATTATATGGTGCGTTTTAAATTAGGAGTTGACGATTGCAGTTACATACGAATTCTAGTCTGAACAAATGTTCATCGTTCACACGTTCGTCGACATGAACATGACCCTTCTCATCTCCTCTCTTTCCGTGAAAGAGTTTGGCGACAAAGTGCTCTATACTTCGAAGTTTAGTGATGGTCGACCTAAACAATACCAAAATGAAAAGACAAATGGCAGTTTTTTCAATTACATTAAAAAAGTGCCAAACCACAACGCAAAATCTCTAAGAAATCTCAGTCCCGCAGATTTAAATGGAACACTAGACACAGATATGGGACGACAGTAAGACCATCTTATTAGCTACAAAATTTACTTCTCAGTAAACATATCAAAAGTAACAAGCTTGTAATTGCGCAGCCACCCGATGTATATCTTGAATTACTAAGCAAAAGCAAAAGACAATGGCATTGGTGGTTGGAGATGGTACTGAGAGTTTATGATCACCCCTTCCATTCTTTTTTTGACTGAATATGCTTTGGATTTTAGAAAGTACATTATTACCTTGAAACATGTACGCTTTCGGTTTGACTTAGGGTCACCTGTATAAATCAATATAATGAAGCTCTCCCAGATTTAGATTCATGCTGTACACGGATGTACAAGCTGTAGCAAATCTTTGTATCCACTACCCAAACTGAATGAACAAGAAAAGAACTGACCCAAGAGACGGTGCACTAAAGCAACCCAGCAGGGCCAAGTCCACCATTACAAAGCCCAATTCATCAACAATAAGCCCATCACTGATCAAGGCACTAAGAGGTCCCACTCCAACACGACTCCGGCAGCTGCCAGCGACTCTCCATTATCTGGAGACCTCATCGGTTGACTTGCCCAGTCCTTCTCATTTGTCTGAAAAGATCTCCTGTCCACCGGTGGATTTGGACTCTTAAAGCGATAGAACCATCACTACTTAAATAAACATTATAGCTAAGGAAAAAAAAAATAGGCCGACGAAACAAAAAATCGTCGGTTAAATTAATATTTCGTTCGTTAAAATAGATTTTAGCCGATGAAATGTTTTTTTGTCTAAAATAATTTTTATAGCCGACGAAATTATATATTTCATCGGTTAAAAATACTTATATTTCCAGATCTAGACAGCAGCTCATTTAAAAAAAAGTTTGGGTGTTGGCGAAATTTTTGGGTGTCTTCAAAATCTGTCCAAAATTAGTTTGCGGTGATATATATAGGTACATATATGTGTATATATCTTGTTTTTGGGTTGATTTAAGAGTTTTAATTTGAGTTGAATTATTTGATTTTGAGTGTGATTGAGTTGATCGATTTTAATTTGATAATATATATGAAGTTGTTGTTATATATATATATATATTAATAAGTAGTAGATATATATATATATATATATATTAATTTAATTATAATATTGTGTTGATGCATATATATAGTATAAATTAAGTAATATTTTGATTATGATTGATGTTAATTGATATATATATATATATATATATATAATATTGTTATATAATTAGTAATTAGTATATATATATATGTGTGTGTTAATTATTAATTTGTTATTAATTAATTGTACGTTAACTGTAAATTGAATACTAAATGATTTGAAAATTTAATTAACTAATTAGAGTTTATACATATATATTATGTTATCTTTTCAAGATATGGATAAAAGTTGGATTTCGCTTCTAAAATGGGACAAAAGATATGGTAAAGGAGTTATTAGTTTTATTAAATATGTTATGGGTAATGCTAACGGGAATACAATTTTCTATTGCCCGTGCACTAAATGTCAGTGTCGCAGCGATATGCATCGATTTGCAATTGACAAGGTTTGACAGCACCTGAAGTTTAATGGGTTTTGAGAGAAGTACACATGTTGGATATCTTACGGTGAAACATCATCAGGGGGTCCACATGATCATGAATAATTTTCTGTGACGGCCAGTATATCCAATGATCCAACAACGACCTTCATCAATGATATGTTTCCTTATGAGAGTGGTGTATCTCAAGGACAATATATGTCTGGGCTGGTGCAGCCCTTCCATAGAGTTGTCAACACTGCTGGTATTGACAAGTACAACAAACTACTTGTTTTCCAACACAACCCTGTGTACCCCGGTTGTTAGAAGACGGTTCTTGAAAATGTGATGGACATTATAAAAATTAAAGTTGAGACAAAATCGACCGTGAAGGTTGTTGATGATTATCTATAGTACATTGCTTCGATGCTACCCCACGGTCATCGTCTTCCTACCACTCATCATAAGATCCGATATATCTTGAAAGATCTTAGGTTTTCCTACATAAAGATTCATGCACGCAGATATGATTGTGTTCTCTTATGGGGTAAGGATCTAAAAGGGAATGACCTTGGTAGCCTTGACGCATGTCCGGTATGTCAGAGTGACATGTATAAGCTGACTCTTGCATGCAATAGGAAACCTGTGAATGTACTTCGATATTTCCCGTTGAGGGATAGGCTGGAGTGGTTGTACATGTCATCACACACGGCCAAAGCTATGAGATGACATTCTGATAGGGAATTGCATGACGAAGATACCCTTATACACCCTGCTGGCGGGGAGGCTTGAAAGCATATAGACCGTGAGTTTTCTCATTTTGCGTCAGATGTCCGAAATGTGAGTCTCGAGCTCTAATCCGACGGGTTCAATCCTTTTGGTAACATGAGTCTTCAATACAGTGTATGACCGATGATTTTGGTACCTACAACCTTCCTCCATGGATGTGCATGAAGAAGGAATACAATATGTTAAGTTTGTTGATTCTAGGGCCCGGTTATCAAGGGAAGTGTCTCGATGTGTATTTGAGACTCTTGATTGAAGAGCTTAAGTTTTTTTGGGACGTTGGTCATCCCACTTATGACAAGTACATGCACGAGATGTTCCAGATGCATGCTATGGTTGTTGGTACCATCAATGATTTTCCTGCCCGTGGGATGTTGTCGGGCAACGTTGTTAGGGGATACAAGGCTTGTCCAGAGTGCCTTAGAGATGAGAGGAGCAGTAGTTATTGCAACAAGATATGCAGATTGGGTCACCGTACTCTCCTTCCGTATGATCACGAATGACGGTTCGATGACAAGGCATTTGATGAGACTATAAAAAACGGTGTGTCTCCCAGAAGATGGACAAGGAAAGAAATTTTAGCAGTACTTAATGAGTATGATTTTGGGCAGCTCAGCAATCATCCTAATATTATGGCGGCAATACTTGATAGACCCGACATGTATAAATTTTAGGCACATAAGAGCATATTCTAGGAACTCCCATACTGGAGTAAGTTGTTGATCAGACACTACCTAGATGTGATGCACAAAGAAAATAATGTGTGCGACAATGTCGTGGGAACAGTGCTAAACTTGGAGGGGAAGACGAAAGACGGTCCGAAGGCATGCATTGATCTTAAAAAATGGAGATACGAAGACATTTGTGGTTGAAAGAAGGGAAGAAAAAAATGCCTCAAGCTCCTTACACCGTGAAGCCTGACCAGAAGAACGTAATTTTCAGGTGGATGAGTTATGTGAAGTATCTTTCAGACTATGCAGGAAATATAGCCCTGTGTGTAAACATTCGTGATAATAAAATGTACGGGTTGAAGAGTCATGACTGTCATATACTGCTACAACGTCTCTTCCCTATTTTCATTCGACCGTTCCTTCCCCGTCAGGTGGTGGAGCCGTTAGTAGCGTTGTCAAGATTCTTCCAGAAGTTATGCACAAGGGAAGTGACAAAATCTGACCTCTGGAAAATGTAAGAGGACATTATTTATATCATGTGTAAATTTGAGAGGATATTTCTTCCAAATTTTTTTGACATTATGCCGCACCTGATTATCCATCTTCCCGAGTAATTGTTGCTTACCGGTCTAGTACACTATACTTGGATGTATCCCATGGAAAGGTATGTTTTTTACACCTAAATTTTTTATTGTACATGTTCAATATATAATCATAACACTTTATTTATAGGCATCTTGGAGACTACAAAGCTTACGAGGCTAATAAATCCTCACCTGAAGGATGTATAGCTGAAGCATATATTGCGCATGAGTGCATCATCTACATGAAGTTGTATTTAGGAGCGTTGAAGGAAACTCCACAAACCATACCGGTAGATGTACTGAAGTTCAACCTTTCCATAGTCTCTACTGATGTTGAAGTTTATGAAATTTTATCAGACTCCTACAAGTTGCAACTACATGAGCTAGTCATAGCCCATTAGTGGGTATTGATTAACTGTCCAGAAGTCGAATACTAGAAAGACATCCATTTATACTGTCCAGACATTCATGGTGATCTCGACTACCACAACAAGAAGTTCACAAACTATTTTGACGGCTAGGTATGTAATTCTTTATTTTTGTTCATGACTATTTCATAGCATAATTATTCATATTTACAATACATTGAATATTTGGTTGCAGATGAACCATATTCAATTCAATGGTCACCCAAATTGATCGCACGAACTAATACTTCTAGCGATAAAGCCGATAATGTCAAGAGTTTATCCGATGTGCAAGGTAAATGACATGCAATTTATATGTGAACAAGGAGACAACAAACGGAGAACACAAAATTCTGGGTTGATGGAGCATAGTGGGCGGAATGGAGTTGACTATTACGGTGTTCTCGATTCAGTGGTGGAATTCATTTATGAGCAAGGCATGACAGTGCACATCTTCAAGTGTAGATGGTTTGATACTAGCAGCCCGCAGACCATGAAGATCGATCAATACAGGATTTTATCGATGAAGACTGCTACAAGCTGTTACGAAGATGATCCGTTCGTTTTTGCCACATCGGTAAAACAAGTGTTTTATCTTGTTAACCTTGTTAAGGGTGACGCGTGGAAAGTAGTCAACCTTGTGCACCCTTGAAACAATTACCGGGCGGCTACACTTGGAGAGGCCGAAGACGAGGAAGATGTTGCATATCAAGATCCCAGTACAATAGGTATTCCTGACTCCTCTACAATTCGCCATAATAATTTTAAAGCGGGTCGTTCGGTTCGAATTTGTGATTTAGACGCAATGCTTATTGATGTGGATCCAAATCAAGAAACCGACGACGACTCTTGTGATGAGGAAATGCATAGATTGCTAGAAATTAATTCTGACTCTGAAGAAGACTCATCGGATGATTTCGATTACGAGCCTTCTTAGTTTGAATTTGTAATACAAATTGATGTGCTTTATATGCTACAAGTTGTTGAATTCATAATTTTGTTTAATTTTGGTGATATATGAACAAGAATTTGGAATGGTTACACTAAACATCCTGTTTTTTTTTTTTTTTTTTTTTTTTTTCTGTTTTAGCCGACAAAATCTGGCTTATGTCGTCGGCTAAGATACTTTTAGCCGACGAATTATATCATGTTTCGTCGGCTTAAAATATGTTAGCCGACGAAATAAGCCAGATTTCGTCGGCTAAACCTATCTTAGGCGCCGAATACCCTAATGTTTCGTTGGCTAAACCGTAATCCCTAAACCCTATACTATAGCCGACGAATACCCTAATTTTTCGTTAAATAAATAAAATAATAATTTATACTACTTTTTGCGTCTTATCGATTTGAAACTATTTACAGTTGAAGATCCGGGCAAAATACGTAATTTAGACGGTCAAATTACCATGTCTTTGCGTTTAGGGGTTTGACTCACGGGATTGACCGTTCGGATCGAGTCATTACCGTTGTTAGATCAAGCTGAAAATTTACCCATACACATTTTTCAACATAATGATGATATCTGACGGTCAGATTATTGTTTCTCAAGATTGATTTTGACAATCACAACATGCCTACTAATGTTGTATAACTTGTTTACCAAATGATAAGTAAATGTTCCGTTTCAAAAACAAACTATACGTAGAAGATTCAAACGAAAAAAGTCGTGAAATGAGATATGACCGGAACGATGAAATATGTCTACGATTGAAAAATCACGTAATTTCGATAAAGTTTCGGTGCTGATAGTTGCGGTCAATGCATTTTTTCAATCTTTCTCCCTAGAGGTAGCCCTATCTCCGATGGTTATTTTTTATAAAATTATATGTGTAATTAATAATATTTATAATTTTTTTGTGGTATCTGTAGGTACAAGGGGTGGAAGAACGAGTTACAGACTCACTGGACTACGCATGAGAACGAACGTTCTGGTACCCCCTTGAGTTCCAGTTCAGGGAGTACGAGTGGCATTGGCTTCTGATATCAGAATTCAACAACCCTCATAAACAGGTAATTAAAAATAATAATTTCTTATATTGTTATTAATTAGTATGTTTTAAAATATTTTACTAATTTTTTTCCTTTGTAGGCCGTTTTCCTGGCAAACGCTCAAAACCGGCAACGCAACACATGGAACCATCATGCCGATTCTAGACCGTTCGCATCGTTGATGGATGAGGCGGCCAGGGAACATCCAGAAGTCAACCGGTAGTTCTGTACATACGAGAAGGCATATCCTGCCGCAAATGAGGGTATTGTAAGTCGTTTTACGTTTTCAAATTTTTTAAATTATATTTATATATATTTCAAAATGTTAATTAATTATTTTTTTCTATCCAATTAGGCGAGGGTGTGGCAGGCTAGTGACGAGGTGATGACTGCTATAGTGAGGGAGACATGGTCAGACACGCAAGAGGAAGACATGTCCGAAGCCATGTCTCGGATCGACACTTCGGATCTTAGGGTTGGGACGAGGATCATGGGCACAACATTCTCACCGCAAGAAAAATAACTTCCCGGGGTCTAGGAAAGAAGGACGAGGGGGTATGAAGACCATTTCCAGATTTCAAAAAAGGCAGCCTCGACCAGCAGCAGAACGACTCAGCTAGAGGCGGAAGTTTAGATGCTACGAGAACACCAAGCCGCTTTACAAGAGTATAATGCAGCAGTATATGCTACCCAGCAGGCACAGCAGCAGAAGATGTTCCAGTACTTGCAAGAGTTTTCACCTGCCCAGCTTCAGGGACTTCCGGCTCCGCCCATGCCTACGTCTATTCCCTTACCTCAACCGCCGTAACCTCCTCCTGGCGCGGATATAAATATAGATGATATAGATTTTATATAGTTTTATGGGTTTATGAACAATTTATAAATTAATAATTTAATGCAAAATGTTTAGACTACTTTTGATGTACGTTGTTGGTTATATGAAATTGTTTGTGTAATTTGCAGCTTGCTTGGATGGTAATTTAGAAATTTTATGGTTTTTTTAGTATAAAAAGTACTATAGCAGACGAAATTTATCATAATTCGTCGGCTATAGTAGTATTTTAGCCGACAAAATGTACTATATTTCGTCGGCTATATTATTTTAATTTTTAATTTTTTTTAAAATATTTAGCCGACGATTTATAGTAAATTTCGTCGACTATAGTTTTTTAAATTGGCCGACGAAATATTTATAGTTCGTCGGCCAAAGTCTTCAGTTGAGACTGACAACAATTTATTTCGTCGGCTTTAATCTTACTTTAGTCGACGAAAAATATAAAAATAAGTCGTTGGCTAAGTGTTAAACTATAACCAACAACCAATTTTATTTCGTCGGCTAAAGTCAGAGCCGACAAGGCTTTACCGACGACAACTCGTCGGCTAAAATCTTAGCCGACGAATTTGGCTAACAGACCTTTAGAAAGGAGAAATTTTCCGTCGACTAAGATTATCATAGCCGACAGAAATTTTTCGTCGACTATGAAACTTCTAGCTGACGGATAAATTCAGTTGACATATATCGTCGACTAAGTGTATCTTAGCCAACGAAAGTTACTTAATCGACAAACTATTATCCGTCGACTTAGTATGTCTTAGTCGACCAAAATTTATTCGTAGCCGACAGAATATTCTGTCGACAAAATTTCATTTATTTTCATGATGATGTTTTGTTGATGATATATCCATGCATATATATATGATGTATATATATATTTGTTAATTTTTTTATTTCGGGTATATCATTCTAGATTTGTTAATTTGTATATTTTCGGGTATTTGTTAATTTATATATATATATATATATACATATATTGTATATATCGATGTGTATATATATATGCGAATTATTAATTTTGTATGTATATATATATATATATATGTGTGTGTGAGTGAATTATTAATTATGTATATATATTATATATGCCGTTGAAAATAATTGTCTATTTAAATAATTATTTGTATTAAATTTCTTTTATTTTCCTGATGACGTTTTCTTCGTGATAATTTTATAGTTTATGATCGATTATATAAATTTGTGTTTCTAATAATAAGCTGTAAACTCTTTTATTACAGGTTACAACATGGACAGGAGCTGGATGCAGTTAGATAGAGGGTTTGTGCCATACATGAGAGGAATTTTTGAATTTATTAAGCTCGTTCGTCGACACACTCTTCCTAGACAAGTTTTACAATGTGCCCGTGCACAAAATGTCGCAACCGATCTGCTACTCATGTAACTTTTGAGTACATGTATCTTCACCTGTCACAATACGGTATTTGTCCCAGTTATACGACTTGGACATAGCACAACGAAGTTCCTAAACAGATGCCCACACTTACAGATATTCAAGGACAACGTAACCAGGGCGAGTCTTCTAGTACAAATTATGGGGACTATGCTGTGATTAATTTCCTAAATTATGCTTTTCCATACGCCTCAGCGTATGATGAAAGTGTGTCACACGACTACAGCAATACAACCTTGTCTGATGTCTCTCACGTCGACAGTAATGACTACTATGAGAATTATAACAGGCTTCATCGGTAAGCACATACACCGTTGTTACCCGTAAGTGAGCATACTGTGTTAGAAACTGTCATAAACTAGATGAGTATCAAAAACAAGAGGAACAATACTATTGCTTGTTTTAATTATAACCTTGCACTTTTGAAGGAATTGCTTCCTGCTGATAACAATTGCTCGGAAAATTTTGACAAGGTCAAAAGCATCTTGCATGACATCGATCTTTAGTACTTCAAGATAAATGTCTGCGTCAATAACTACATCCTTTACTACAAAGATTATAAGGACGTAGTTAACTGCTCGTATTTGCAGAGTGATGTTGTTGACACGTTAATGGCTTTGTCATAGTTCTTTCAGAGGTTGTGTGCTAAAGAGCTAAAAAAGTCAGATATTCGATCATTGCAAGCAAATATTACGTATATCATGTGCAAGCTGGAGATGATGTTTCCCCCCACTTTCTTTAGCATCATGGTCCACCTCATGCTCCACCATCCTGAACAAGTGTTGCTTACGGGTCTAGTATAATATACTTTGTGCTATCTAAACGAGAGGTGTAAGACCCTGTCCCAAAATTTCCATTTTTACCGGGATCAGACGGGTTACAGAGGGTTGTAACCACACTTTTAGCATTTCCTGAATTAATGTCTCAAGGGGGTAGATTATGTTAATACGAGTCTTCCGGTATGTCAGGAATATTTTTCGGAGCTACGAGTTGTTTATTATAGATTTATTTAGTTTACGGAAGTAATAAATGTTATTTACTTAACCGTAAAAAGAAGACTTTGCGATAAATCGAGAATTTGGAGAAACTTCATTCTGGAAAGTTGTAGAGGACGTTAATACGAACCTGTGAGTATGTCCTATGAACTAATCGGAGTTCGTATGGGGAAGTTATTCGAGAAAATGTGTTGTTACTGTGCGGTAAATAGTAAATGACAAAATATCTATTTACTATTTATGATAACTTTTTTATATTTAATCTGCACCGTTAGATCAATCAAGGAGTTGATATGGGCTGTTAATATATATATATATATATATATATATATATCTAATGAAGGATCTCTTTTTTTAACTATTTTTAGGGATAAGTTATTACACCAATTTCCTGATCAAATTTCGGCATCTCCTCCGTTCAGTTTGTTGGGCTATATGAGTAGATCACCTCTATAAAATTTCATATGATTTGGTGATCATTAAGGCATCCAAAGTGTTAATTTATTTTTAATGATCTTAAACGGTGTAGGTTGAATTGCTGCTAACGTAGAGGCGCAGTCTCGTTTGTTGGAGACCCGAGCGCAACGCAGTGGAGATATCGACGAGACCCGCTCGTCTTCTTGATGTCGACGCGGAGTCCAAACTTGGATTTCTTATCGATTAGCAAGAAAACAAACATGAAAGTTGCAAAGGGATTGATCTGGGCCTACTTTTCTTCAAAGTTAGAGATAGACATGACGCAACGCCTTCCACCTCCCAAACCCTAAACCTATCAGGACTTGGTTTCCTCGCTTGATACAGGATATTGCATGCAAAAATACTGTATATATGGAAATCTCCCCTACCTCCCCAGCCACAATAGATCTCAAACGCCCAACAAGAATGGCTCACGAACAATCCATCACCAACCAGACCAACGTCGCACTGGAGATCACGAAGCAACTCCTGCAAACCGAGTTCAAGAACACAAACATGGTGTACTCGCCGTTATCCATCTACATGGCCCTGAGCATAGTAGCCGCCGGGAAAACTGGTTCCGATCTGGACTCGTTTCTTTCTTTTCCCAAGTCCAAGTCCGTCGACGACCTCAACTCCCTCGCCTCACAAGTCACATCTCATCGGCTTCTTTATGGACAGACGAGTTTAAACCTCTTGACGATTCCTACAAAGAGGTGGCGTGCAAGTCTTACAAGGCTGCCGTAAAGCAAGTCGATTTCAAGGCCAACCCTGAGAAAGTGAGAGTTGATGTGAACTCATGGGTGGAGAAGGAGACCAAAGGCCTCATCACTGACATTCTTTCTCCAAACTCAGTCACCAACCTAACAAAACGCATCATTGCTAGTGCTTTATACTTCAAAGCCTCTTGGAATGAGTACTACAACTTCTACACTAAAGAAGAGGATGATCATGAGTTCCACCTTCTCAATGGGGAATCAATCAAGGGGGTAACGTTCCTGACGAGCAGTGCCACCCAACTTATTAAGGCTTTTGATGACTTCAAAGTCTTGAGACTTAATTACCATAAGGGTGATGATGAACATTACCTACGTAGCTTCTCTATGTGCTTGCTTCTTCCAGATGCAATAGATGGGCTGCCAGATCTAGCTGAGAGAATTTGTTCAGAGCCCGGTTTCATAGATGACCATCTTAATACATACCTAGGATGGGTGGAAGTGGGTGAATTTTTGATTCCAAAGTTTAAGTTTTCTTCGGCGTTTGAAGCCTTTGAGATTCTGGAGAAACTAGGAGTGGCAGACAAATCAAAACTAATTCATAAATCAAGGATTGAAGTTGACGAACATGGAGCAACAGCTGCAGCTGCTACTGTTTATGAGGAAGAAGAGTGCGCTTTGGGTAGTTTTAGTGATGAGGAAGAGCCTCAAAAAGAAGACTTTGTGGCGGATCACCCCATTCATGTTTGTCATCAGGGAAAACTGGACTGGAACCGTGATGTTTATGGGACATGTGCTCAATCCCCTTGAAGGCTGATTACTAATGTTGAAAGATATATCATTTTATTTTGCAATAATTCATCCTAGCATTTGGGTTGATTCTTGTACTTCACTAATTGAGTGTTCCATTCAGCATGCCAGGAAAACCCTCATTTTGTTTATCAATAATTTATTTTCTGAAAAGTTTGTTTATCACCATTTGAATTAAAGCCTTTCATTGTTATGCATGTAGCTCAATGCCTCAATGTATGTATTAGACATTTGGATGGAATGCACCAACGTGGTCGTCGCTGTTAACTCTGCCAGATTTGTTATTACAAGAAAACCTGTAAATAGACTGAATCTTATTCAAACCCGTTCCAGATTTTTAGTTTTTAAACGGGTTGGATCAAAAATTTGACCTGTTGATTCGTTAAAAACCTGGATCCGTTAACCCGTTTACTAAATAGATCAGATCCGGATCTTGGTTGATCTGATCCGTTTAAAAATAATTAAATAATATTTATATAAATATAATATTATTAATAAATCTTTCTTAATAAAGCTATAAGGAATTTGGGATACAATGAGAATGGTTAAATTTTTGAACTTCTAATTATGCCTTTGATTTATTAAAGTTCAAATCTAATAATTTAAGAAAGTACGGATAAAATAGACAATTCATGTTCTTAGGAATGAGATTATTTTTCCTACATAAGAGAAAAAAAATGAAGATGGAATATGAAAAGTAAATTTAGAAAAACATAAAAACAAGTTAACATGCACATAGTGCTGGTCAAAATACTAGTATTAAATAATATGATAATTATCTAGATAATCTAAACATTCATATCTAAATTGCCTCTAAAGTATGATTTGATGAAGTTGAAGGTTGTTCCTATGTATCTATGCTAAAAAAACATTGGAGGTCATATATTTTAATTATATTAGTGTACTGCTAAGAAGTATTTTAAACATGTAATTCAACTATTGATGTAAATCTTTATTTTCTTATAAAATTTCATCATTATTTTATAATAAAACTATAAAATTATTATTAAAATTTGAAATGTTTATTATTATAAACTACTCGGATTAACAGATCGGGTATCCGTTAACCCGCCGGATCTGAATTTAAATTGAGCTATTAAATATCCGACAAGTACCGGGTCAGATCCAGATTTAACATTTTTATTACAAATCTAATTAGAAGTAGGAGGTTGAGGAGGATCATGTCGATGACTAGCACCTGGGCCTGGATAGTCATCTAATACCATAGACATGCCAGACTCGCCATTATCATAGTCGCCATCAACTTTTCTGAATTCACCATTAAGTGGAGGGGGATGAATAGGGGGATCATGTCGATGACTAGCACCTGGACCACGATAGTCGTCTAGTACCATGGACATGTCCTCCGTGCTTTGGATCACTTCCATCTCATGACCTACAGTATTGTAACCAGACAGAGAACTATAAAACGAAAAATTGATAATGCCAAGAACACATATCATTCTTTGTGCGTGTGTGTTTATACCTGAAAATGGAATCAACTTCCTGGCAGACGAGCTCAAGACAAAGACAAGCAAGAGAAACAAGGACAGTCGACTTCCTCCTCCAAATCCCATATTCATTTTCATTCTTTTTCCTGCGTTGGAACTTGGAAAACATCTTATCTTATACCAATCGGAAAAAAATTGGTCAAATTGTTCCCATAAAACCCAGTATATATTGTTCCTTATGAGGACAAAAGTCAAAGAATAAGATAATTAACCAAAAATGATGAAGACAAGTCGACAAAGAATCTCAAAAATAGTCAAGTAAATCTTTAATATTTACCAAATTAGAAAAATTGAGTGTAATCTGACTATTACAATGACTATTGAAGACTTTATAATAAGAACCAAGTATATTTTACAATTTATACAAGCAATAGTGAATGTGACTGAAAAGTGCAGGGAAACACCACAAACCCAGTTCATTAGGGGTGGACTTTTATTACAATGACTAATGAAGACTTTATAATAAGAACCAAGTATATTTTATAATTTATACAAGCAATAGTGAATGTGACTGAAAAGTGCAGGGAAACACCACAAACCCCGTTCATTAGGGGTGGACTTTCTGCACCAAAAATACGGTTACTGACCTAAACCGCAACACGATTCGGTAACCGCATCGAATTAAAACGGTGTAGTTTCATGGTCACACCTCACCAAACCACATAAAAGCGGTTCGGTTGCAACCTATTTATATTTTTCTTACCTTTTTAATTTTTCATTGATGAAATTTGATTTGTAATATATATAAAAATCATTTATGTTCAAGTTTGTAGTTTGCAAGTTGTTGTGTTTGCATGATATATAGTTGATATATGTTTGATTTATGAAGTTATCAAATATGATGTTTTGTTAGTTAATTGATATTTTGATGACATTTGTAGACTTGTATGGACTCTAAATGCATTCAAAATTTGTTCATGCCTTATAGGAATTGTTGGGTAAAGATTTAGACATCCCTTGTTAAAATAAATAAATCGGTTCACACCGTAACCGAACCACACCGCACCGAAAAATTATGTAACTGAATTATTCGAAAACAAAAAAAACGGTTTGATTAGGGTTTGAAATATTTTAAAATCGAAAAAAGCAGTTCGGTTGCGGTTTGAGCGTCAAACCGATCTGAACCGAACCGCGCCCACCCCTACCGTTCATGGTCATTTCCTAGGTCTTTGAAGAGAAAATGAGTACAATTAAATACCATTGTACCCGTTTGCATATAAACATTGCAATTCCCACGCAGGATTTAGGAGTACAAATATTTGAGTATTCGATATTAGAAGTATCAATTGTTGGAGAGAAAAAAATCTCATATCATATCATAAAAATGACAAATAAAAAATATAAGATATAAGTTGATGATTCATTTCTAATTGTACTAAGGTCTTTTGTAGATAAAACTCAACATCTTAAAGGTGGTTAAGTTGAGACAATATCAGTACAACGATGATCCACGGGTCACACTTGTCATTGTTTGACTTGATATAAGAGCAGGTCCCTCTTCAGTTGAGTCTCCAGTCTGTCCGGGTGCGTTATTTCAGGGGTCATGGCCCTGGTCTGGTTATTTGGAGTTTGATCTGATTCTGGTTATCATAAGGCCCGAGTTCAATTTGTTAATCTGTTTCACGTGCATACCTAAAAGTTAGGTTGCACGTGAGGGAAATTGTTGAAGAGAAGAGATCTCACATCAGAAAAGTGACAAATAAAATATAAGATATAAGTGAATGAGTCATTCCTAATTGTACTGAAACATTTTGTAGATAAAACTTAAAGGTGATTAAGTTGAGACAATACCAGTACAATGATGATCCACGGATCATGCTTGTCGTTGTTTGACTTACTAGGTTACATCACAATGTAGCATAGATATTGAACTCTTTTATAACTTATAAGCTTGTGACTGAAAAGTGAAATCTACAAGGGGTAGAACAGAATGTTATGCATAAGATCAAATACTGGATTATTGTGTGCCGTCTAGCGAGCATATAACAAAGTAATACTATTAGTTAGAGTTAAGTAATTGAACTAGAATACAAATTGGTGGGTTAAACTGAGGTATGATTGAATCAAACTTGGGTTTCAAGTAGTTAGTTGACCCTGTACGGCGAGGAGCATCAGCATCAGCAGCAGCTCAAAAGAAATGTAAAGATAATAATAGGAAGGCAGCGGCCACTGCTAAGAGAGTAGCTGGTGCAGCCATTGCGGGGAAGCTTTGCTAAGTTTTGGTGGCTCAGCTTCAGCACATGTAAGACCTTCTTTATTATCTTCATGAAATTGAGATGCAAAAAGGCAACCAAGATATTTTGTTGAATTACAGAATCATTGTTTGTATATAAAATCTTTTAAAATCTTTGTTTGTATAGAAGATCTTTTGTAGATATCTATTCCTAAAATGACACCTCTTGTAAAGTTATATATTAACTCATAATTGGGATGAATAAGAATGTGAAGCCTGAATACCTTTCTTCTTGGTATCAGAGCCTAAAAACCCTGAATTGAAACCCAGAAATCCACCACCACCACCACCGAAATCATTTTTGCTACACCATGAATCCAAAAACTTGATATATGAAATCTGCAAATCATAGGATATATGATTCCAAACCCTAATCATGAAGAATGAGCCGCACCTGATCATCAAGTACTGTAAGATCATGGATCAAATATCTGAGAAGTTGGAATTTGCTAACTTTATCATATGTGGAGTAACTCATCTCAACACTGCATGGTTTATTAAACTGAGAGAATATCTGGGGAAGTTTACCGCTTGTGATCGTCTTCGTTTCAGAATATATCATAGACGACGACCATGTGAAATAGTCTAATTTTCTTTTGAGGAATTACAAGAAGAAAAACTTCCTCCTGTGCCAAAAGTCAAGCAATTGGTTCTAGCAGATGTTCTACCTTTGTGTGACTATACAAGTCTTATTGATGGCTTACTTTGGAGTTTCCATCCACTCACCATATCAGTAAAAGCATATGACACACCTAACCATCAATTTATTAAGTTCTTACACAAGATGTTAACGGATAGGGAAGAACAACCCGTATGCTGTAAAGAATTTAATGTCAAATGTTGGCGACACTGCTTATCTTCGGTTAAGATTAAGAGTCTATGTGACAGTGTAGAAAAAGAAGATGAAGATGAAGAGAATACGAAGAAGATGATGAAGATGGTGATACATGAGATGAAGATGATGATACAAGGAGGGGCTGAATGAATGAGTATAGAAATTATGGTGAAATTTTGGAGATAAGGGTTCTTCTTTCAATAAGGATCCGAAGCTAGATTTGGAGCAAAGTTATGCATACATTTGCAGAGTCCACAACAATCAAATGTTGCACCTTGCAGCTGCACCTGAGGCCACAATCATGGTACCTGAACCTTATTACTCATAGGGAGTTTCAAAGTCTTCCCTTCAGGGGAATAGCAAGTTTGTAGGAAATCCTCTGAATATGGACGAATTTGAAGAGTTGGAGAACCTGAAAAGTCAATTTAGGGCTGAAAACCAAGTAAAGAAACTGCAAGCACACGAGTGGATATGTCAACCAGACGAGTCGACTTGCCAACTGCAAAGGAGTTTACAGTTGATAACTCAAGCGACTCATCGATTCCTCCCAGAACAGAGCTAGTCGACCTTGCTTTCTTTAGAATTATTTGGTCTTCTTATGGATTCTAAGGATGAGACGCAGTACTATGATTCATACGAACATGAAAATAATGATACGGACGAGGACTGCAACTACGATGATGGCCTCATAGAGGATGATAATGATGAGAACTCTAAGAATGATAGTAGCTATAAGGTATTGTTAGATTTAGATATGAAGGGCCGCTAGGAAGAAGATATCACTAGTGTAACCTACTGGCTTTCTCTATCAGATCTTTCTCTATCAAGAGCTGCCTCAACCATAGTGCTTCTCCACCATAACTAGAAATTTGACTCGTGTCAGGACGCATGGTTTAAGGATGAAGATAAAGTTCGAGAAGATGTTGGCTTGTTACCTGCATATGGACCAGTACTAGTTGTTGAGTTTCCGGACAAGTCTGAAAAAGTGAAGTGTATGATCTGTCTAGAAGCCTGTGCAAACCAGAATATGAAGTTGGCTGACTATGGCCATCTTTTTTGTTGTGAATGCTGGGAAAGCTACATTTGTATATCCATTGTCGACGGTCTGGGGTGTTTAATGCTGAAATGTCCTAACTCTTCTTGCCTTGTTGCTCTCGATGGAGACATGATTGAAATATTCTGCTCCGACGAGCAGAAGAGCAAGTACTCTTATTACCAGCTTAGGTATTACATTGAAGCTAGCAACAAGAAGACCAAGTGTTATCTTGCTCCAGGTTGCAAGTATGATATTAGTTATTTTAAATGTGATGATGGAAACTATGATGTGTGTTGTCTCTGTAAATACACATTTTGCTGGAACTGTACTGAGGAATCTCACCAGCCGGTGAAATGTGAGATTGTGAAAGAGTGTATTTTGAAAAATTATGTCTGAAGACCCTCCTTCTACTCTATCAACTGAAGGACCCGTCCAAAATGTCTTCCCAGAGTATGCCCTGGCGGATCCAAAGTGGAAGCAAGCTATGAATGAAGAACTGGAAGCCCTGCAGAAAAATGAAACATGAGATGTTGTTCCTATGCCTCCTGGTAAGATGACAGTCGGGTGTCGTTGGGTGTTTGCAGTGAAGTTGAAAGCTGATGGGAGCATTGACAGATATAAAGCTCGCTTGGTTGCTAAAGAATACACTCACTGATATGACATTGACTATCAAGAGACGTTTGCTCCCGTAGCCAAAATCAACACTGTAAGAATTCTTATCGCATTGGTTGCTCATTATGATTGGCCACTACGTTAGTTTGATGTGAAGAATGTTTTCTTGAATGAAACTCTGGAAGAAGAAGTGTACATGGATACACCGCCTGGTATCAGCGGTAAACCATGTGATGTTGGAAGTGTGTCGAGTGAACAAATCTTTGTATGGATTGAAGCAATCGCCTAGAGCTTGGTTTGGGAGGTTCTCCAAAGCAATGAAGACATTCGGCTTACTAAGGGAGTGTCACACAAAGCATATGAAGACTCAATTAGCAAGTTGGGCATGATTGACATCTATGCCCCAACTTGAGGGAGAGTGTTGAATTACAAAATCCTTGTTTGTATAGAAGATCTTTTAGAATCCTTGTTTGTATAAAAGATCTTTTATAGATATCTATTCTTATAAGTACACCTCTTGTAAAGTTATATATTAACCCATAATTGGGATGAATAAGAATGTGAAGTTCTCTTGAATACCTTTCTTCTTGTTGAAGAGGAAAAATCACACATCAGAAAAATGACAAATAAAATATAACTTATAAGTGGATGAATTGTTTCCAATTGTACCGAGGTCTTTTGTGATTAAAACTCAACACCTTAAAGGTGGTTAAGTTGGGACAATATCAGTACAATGGTGATCCATGAGCCACTCTTGTCCCAGTTCAAGTTGGTATCAGAGCAGGTCCCTCTATAATTATTTCTCTCAGCATAAATGGGGAAAGTCTCCTAGCATAATGAGCCTAAATTTGGGTTCATCGAATCGAATTGTCGTCGAAAAAATTCTGATTGGCCCATACCATACCAAGTACCTACAGTCGGCATTGGCCTCATACCCTAATTTCTGAAATGAAAATTGGATCGAATGAATATACCGATTTCCGATGTGGGAATTTGACTGAATGTATTTCACGTGTCAACCTAAAAAGTTAGGTTGCACGTGAGAGGGAGTGTTGTAGAGGAAAGATTCCACATCAGAAAAATGACAAATAAAATATAACTTATAAGTGGATGAATTGTATCCAATTGTACTGAGGTCTTTTGTGATTAAAACCCAACACCTTAAAGGTGGTTAAGTTGGGACAATATCGGTACAATAATGATTCACGGGCCACGCTTGTCTCAGTTCAAGTTATTTCCCATAGATGTTTATGTAGCTAAACATGGTATCAGCAGAATTGCTTTTTAAGTCATTGACCTGATCTGCAAAAGGGCAAGCAAATTCCTCTTTAAAGCTTCACAACAGATATTGGGTGGGTAATTTGGTCCCTTGCACTTGCTTGTAAGGATTGTGTAGTTCTAATTCTTAAAGGGTTGGCATACATGCCCAGCTGACACACTTTGACAGCACTCAGACTGACCATAACCATCAAACCCGTCATGTCTGGGGCATGCAACAGCGAGCCAGCAACACCAGCTACAGATGGCCTCAAACTGTTACCAAAACAGAGCTAGGACGCGCCCGCATGCGCGGCCCCAATGTCACCTCTTGGGAGAACACTATGACGACCAGAACCATGTTAGTCCCACATCAAAAGGCAAGATGAAGTATTCCCTCTAGCAACCTACAAATAGTAACTAATCCTTATCTCATTAACTACGCATTTATTACCCATATAATGTTACTACATCAACATCGATACTAATTGATATGATAATGAGTCGAATACCACAATTCGATGGTCTCTAATCTCTAAGTGACATCTTGTATCTTCATTGGCAGCTTAACAAGAACTTACAGATCTCGTCACCTAGTGCATAAATACAAGATCTATCGGACAACTACATAATTGCATTAACATTGACGTCGTTTGTAGGAATTTTGAACAAAAGGCTTCTCATGTCACGTTACCATGGCTAATGACGAAAACAATCCAACAAGTCAAACGCCACAAGAAGTGGGCAACGTGACAAACATTACAAGTGTAGAAAAAACACTTAGCAGACGGAATAACTTTTGTTGCCAAAGTTATCACCTAGGCGACAGAAAACTATTTTATAGGCTATGTCTATCTTAGGTAACAAAATTTTTTACCTAGTTGACAAAATTTTTATTTATAAATATAAATAATTATTTATAATAACTTAGACAATGAAAAATATTTTATCGTCTAGGTTATATCTTACCTGACGAACTATATTTTTTCGTCCAGGAAATTTTCAGCGACAATTCTTCCGCCTCATATTTGGTCAAATTTCAAACTTGATTTTAAAAAAATGGATTCGATCCAGTTCTTTATCTCTTATCCAATTTTTGTTCTTATCTTTATTACATCTCCTTCACATTCCATTTCTCTATTTTGTTTCTTTGAGTTTTGAACTCTTTCTTCTCTCTTCTTCAGACTCTTCTCTCCGTCCTTTGCCTCTCCTTCGCTCTCCCTTTGGTCTGCCTCTCCTTCTTCGCTCTCCTTATGGTCTACGTCTTAAGACGAGCACACGGGTCGAGCACGCAGAACTGGGTCGTTGGTGAACAAACAGATCTGAGTACGCAAATCAAAACCGCCAAATGAAGGAATCAAATCTCAACTGCTCTGATTGTGATGATCGCTGAAATCGCCATCGTCAACTGCTCTGATTGGTTTGTCTCGTACTTTCTCTCTAACTTCCTTCTTTATTAAATAGTTTTTCCATTAATTTCAATTTTTGATTGTTTCAGACTAAATTCCAAGCTGGCTTTGTGGGAATCAAGCTATAATTGTTTTAGAGGCGCAGAACTGGTGGCGATGAGAGCTGGGTTTGTTAGATCAGAGGAGGCTAGATTTGAGATGATCAAGCTGTTAGATGATCAATTGGTTTGTGGGATCGAAGGAAGAGGCTAGAGGATCAAGTTGTTTCTGGGCAGGTTGAGATGATTTTTAGAGTGGTGGTATTTGGGGGCAGGGGCCGGCTAGTGGTGTGGTGTGGTGCGTGGTTATAATTTTTTTTGACTTAGCGACAAAATTGTTGGAATCATCGACTAAGAGAATAATTATTATTTTTAAATTATAAAATTATCTCGTAAACGACGAACTTAGGAGACAAAATATTTCATGTGTAAGAAGTAATTAGTAGGTTGAACAATTTTTCTTTTTTCTTTTAGACATCTTTAACTTCAAACTATTGAAATTATCGTCTTCATCGAAACTAGAACTACAACTAGTCGTTATAGACCGTTAAAACTACATCAGTAATGACCAAAAGGGCACAATGAGGTGGGTGAGAATTGTTTCCGTGTTAGTTACAAATGGGTTCTCTATTCACCGGCTAGAAACTTAAGGATAGTTTTTGATGAAGAAAGTGTCCTAAAAAATGCATGAAGGTTTTAAATAGTTAAAATATCTTTGATATTTCTTTGAATTTTTTTATTTTTTATCAGTATCGATATTAATTTTCGTATATTTTTTATATTTTATATTTAGTCTATTTTTAGTCAAATATATAATTTTTATATAAATTTTGTAAAAAATTTCATCAATATTCGATAATTTTCTAATATATAAATCGATATGTCTATTTTTCGAACCACCGAAATTTTCATAATTGTCGATATTTTAGTTCTTGCATGTTACTTCTGACAACAACTGATTGATTTTGTGATATTGAGTGGTCTTGCTTCTTAAAACATAAACAATATTTCCAGCCATATAATGAATTAATATATTCCATTGCAAATTCGACATTGTTCGACACATTGAATACTTTCCTCATACCACAAACACATTCAGTTTACTCCAACATCTCAAATTCTCAATATGATATTTGTTAAACCAATTTAGTAAAACAAACCTCAAATTATCTTAAAAGAATGTTCAACAACTTCCTATTTTCTTGATTTTCTCAATTTTGAGGAATATTGGGTTGTTTTGTAGTCCAACAGTTTTCTCATCTCATTCTCTAAAATAGGGATGAAGAAGAAAGAGAATCACTCATTCCTTAAATTTGCAGCAAAGTCTTTATTCTCCAAAATTAAATTTTTCACATTCTCTAACAAAAAGTACAAATATAGAATATTTTATTGAGTATTGTATCTTTACAATAAAGTATATAATCTCTTTTAGTCATAATTAATTATGATGTACTATATTTTGTTATTGTAATAAATGTCGAAATCTTTAAAATAGAGAACCGGTTGGAGTTGAAGCATAATTTTTTTATGGTGCGTTTGGATAATGGTGAATTCCCGAAAATTCAATCAAAAATGAGGAATTCTCAATTCTTAAGACTGTTTCTCCCGTTTGGGTTCTTATTCCTTGGAATTAGCAATTTTTACATGAAAATAATCATGAAATTTAAAAGCTTAAATTCCCGACTTGAATTCCTCACAAAATAGATGTCATTTCTCAATTTCCTTAACTAATGTTAGTCTAAATACAAATTCCTTTCATTTTAAAACTTTATATCATGAAATCCAAACAATGAAATTCTTAGTTGATTGAATGTAAATTCATGCAATTTTAATTCCTATGATTTTGAAATTTCTATGAAAATTGAAATTACTTTATCCAAACACAGCATTAGAGCTTTTAGCTTTTGCTTCCTTATTTTAGATAAATTTTGAAGAAGCTTTGATGTTCTAAAACATACTGGTACACAAACTCAGCATTTTATGACCAGAATTCATACGTTAGTGAGAACTGAGAAATGGTGAATCTCCATTGACATGTAGCCAGAATGATTATCGTCCAAAAAATAAAAATATCCTTTAGAGGCTAAAGGAGCATTAACAACAATTAACATGATACATGAGAAATGGGGTTCGTTAATACGATTTTTGTGCCTTCAAAAGGTGCATGATCATGTAAAATCCACATTACAAATAAGCTAGCATCCCTACTTATTCCTGAATATCTAACATAGATAATAATGCTTACAAAGGCAAATGTCTAGGACTCAGTTGTACATTGAGGTTTTTCTTCCTTCTTTTCCAAACAAACGAAGTAACAGCATAGAAAAGATGGCTCAAATGCGTTTGTATCCAATACAATTCTTTCAAAAGCAAAGTGCATTCAGCTCTGCCCCAACCTGAACCATAATCCCTTTCATCATCTCTTTTTAAAACCATATTTCTTCCGTTCATAAAAGAGATCTGTTTTGGCACTCCCTAAATTAACAATCTTTGGGCATCCATCTCTGTCTTTCTCTTGCTGTGTACACTCTTTGCAATAGTAGGCATCAGAAATCCCAACTCCTCCACAGATTACACAACGACCCTGAAATGATCCGTAGTTGCATTCATCACAAACCCTCACAAGCGTGCAAGGGCGCACATAAGAGTCGCATATAACACACTTACCATCACACTTCTCGCAGAGCCGCCCAATGGCAATCCCTGGTTGCTTCCGGCACATGATCAAATCAGGGTGATGCTTGGCCATCGCTCGCTACAGTGTAATCTGCATAAATGTAACAAGTATTAGCATATGTGCCTAGTTTATAAAATAAAGAAAACCAAGCACAGGCACAAAAACATGCTGAAAGGAAGATGCATTTGAAAGGCGATGTCTTCTGTTAATCTATTGAATATCCATCCTAAAACTCAAGCTATTAAAAAAAAGATTTTAGTCCAGCTAATGCAAGACTTGCTCAACACTCGCTTACATAATCTCTTTTCTCCGTGACCCTGGGAATTCTCCAGTGTTGTCAACCACCTAATCCAAAATAAAAGCTGATGCAATTAAGAGCAGAGACTCAATAAGTATTTATAGCCATGATAAACACAGAACTTGGCCAAAGTGGGACTATGTTCCTAAAGAGTTAGCACAACAGCCTAAAGCATCCAGAAACAATCTGAAAGTATAAGATCGTTGTCCAAAGGTACTAGTCTGGTCTATATTCTCATAAACACTGGGATTCTCCAACATGGTCTACCATATTGACTCCATCCTAAAGCCAAAGCTACAAAATAAGTAGACAGCCCAATAGCTTCTTTAGACACTTATGTCAACCAAGTAGGACGAATGCTCAAATTTCTGTCTAAAGAGTTAGGTTTGGCGGAGTAAAAAACAATCTACATTGTTCAGAAAAGAGAGACAACGAATGACAAATTTATCAACTCCAAACATGGCTGAAGAGCCACTGCTCGAATCGATGCCAAGATAACAGCTTAGATGGCAAGAGAACTACCCAACTTCTTGAAATAGAAAACATCATAACACGTAGTATTGGAGTATTAACATCTAAAATCAAAGCGGTGCAACAGCCAAAACCTAATAATCACAGTTCGAGTAAAGTCGGAACAAAACAAATTTACGAGGTAAGAACCCGAATATTAACAGCAATTACAATGATACTCATCAAGAATCCAAATTCAAACTATTTATGGAAAACCCAAAACGAAGACAATATAAGTACAAATACTAAGAAGATCAAAATCAAGAACATTAAGCTCGAAAACATATGATAGGTAACTGGGTATAGTTCAAGATATGAACAAGGGTGCGTCACTAACCTGTTGATCGAAAACTGGAACAATGGACCAGGTTCTCTAATTCTTTGTTCTAAAGAAGACAACTTTAGAAGAACCGATAGACACGCTGGTTATATATAATTGAAGAAACTGAAGAATCGGTTTTCCAGAAAAGATGAGTCGGCGCTTCAAATTGGGTTCAGATTTGGACCTTGTTTTTCATTTTATCTGGGCCCACGGCCTGTAATGAAAAACAATATTATTGGCCAGCCGAACTGGTATTCACCCAACAAAAATTCACACAGCACACTGCTCTTTCTTATTAACACACCTTTTCTATTTACTTTTACAAACTTACCATTTAAATTTGTTTGTTGATTGGTTATCATCATTTTAATAGTAAAAAAGGTGTCTTTTGTTTTTACTAAGTGGCAAATGAATACAATAGTTAGTGCATGTGCTTTTATTTGTTTTCCGAAGAAATGAGTTTTCCATATCTTCGAACTTTTATGCTCATCTTCCATATTTGTCGACAACTACTGCTCAATTGTTTCTGATTATGTCAATCTCAATCTGATATTATTAGAAAAAATGCTCTCCTGAAACTCTAAAACCTAGCTCGGGTTCCTCATCCATGGCAGCCGTCATCAACCACCCTTATTTGCCATCTTCAAATGGTTTTACACCGTCAACCACCCAAGCTAGATCCAGAACTCTTATCTCTATCTTTGTTCTTCATCAAAACACATTGGATGTAGTGGGTCATGTGGATCGGTAATGGTATAAACCAATTCGACAACACATGGTTGAAGGGTCGCATGAATGGCCTAAACGAAGTCGACGATGTCAGGGTCGGATCAAGGAGACAGAGAAGGAAAGCCTTGCAGATCATGCAAGACTCGATTTGCCAATGAAAGATAGGTGGAGTTTATTTGATCCATCTGCTACACCTTGGTTGCAAGCGAGGACGGGATGTTCAAGGATCAAAACGCCTGCAAATTAGGGGTATGAAAAGACTCATGGCTGATGGACGGGCACTAGTAGCTGGAGATCTCAAAACACTGAATACGATAATTATAAGTTGGTCAGTATTGGTGATGCTTTGAAAGGGATGGGCAAAAAGCCCGAAGAAGAAAAAAACTCAGACCGGACTGACAGGCCAGCTTGGATTTTTTCGGGCTCATGTTATTTTAGATGACGTACATGCCAGGTTTTGTTATGTGCGGGCCGGGCCTTCAAATTTTTAACCAAAAACCCAGAAGCATGGTACCTTATATGTAATTCTCTGATTGGGTGTCCTAAACTAATATCATATATTCAATCACACCGAAAGCCTACCATAAATTCTCATACATTCGCTGAAAAATTTCGTTTGAGCCCGAAAACCCAGCGGGTTAGGCCCGTTTTATACCGGTCTGGGCTTTGCCCGGGCCCTGCAGATAACACACCAGGGCTGAGCTTTATCTGGGCCTTGATTTTTTAACGACTAAACCGGGCCCGTTGTACTACCACCAAGCCTGGCCTGGGCCCTGAAAAAAATAACCCGGGCTGAGCTCGTGCCCGTACCCAGCCCTATGCTTGGATCTTCTAGAGGCACACATATGGTGTTGAGAGGCCAAACTCTCAATGATCTGAACATAGTGGCGATGAAGGCTAATTGGCTGGCAGCTACAGCCTAGATGACGGCATATTACTAATGGCTAGGGAAAACTTTTTAGCAGATTTTTGGGCTGGCATTTGGGCCTCTTTGACCAGTGATTGTATCTAGGGTTTCATGGTTCAATGTTGGATCTAATTCCATTGGGTCCAAAACGAATAATAGGTTACTAGACCCATATTTTATCTATTTTTATTTAATTTAGCCTATCACAGCGTTTTCATTATGCACTGGTAGTAGGCTTACTTAAATAGTGAGCACCTTAACTTTTTAATGACTAGACTTATTTTATGTATCACTGAGATCTTGTATCACAAACTTTTTATCTACCCCTATTCGGTAGAGAGAGTATATAATAGCCTTTCTAGCTTGAGTATTAATATATTATCGACATTTTTCAAAAAAAAATATCGTCTAAATTTTAAGAACTTGCAATGCAAATCTCAAAGATCAGAAAATGATAAAAGTTTCCTCACAAAACTCCAAAAATTGTACTACATGTTTGATTGATTTTATTCTTTTGCTTTTCACCTCACCAAACTTGAATGTGATGTTTAAATTGTATGGTTTGATAGTGGCGCCGTAAGTGAATCAACAAAACAAAATGAAAAAAGACACTGTGAAGCTAGCTGACAACATTTATTAAATGGGAATCATTTTCTGAGCAATTCGGAACTATGTACGTTTAGAAAGATGGACGTAAAACAAGAAAGCATATAACCTACCTTTACCCTTAAGTCTTTAACATAACAAATCTATCCAAAGTTAGAGGTTTAAGACTCGTTGGTGTACCTTTCTTCTTTTAACTAGAGAGAGAAGTTACACTTAGGGTTTGGTATGGATCTTGTTTGGAGCCCACAATAACCCGATTCAAACCCAAAACCAATTGAAAAGAGAAAGAGAAAGATAATGCCCAAAGGATCGGCCCACCATACTACAATCAGCCACCCAAAAGACCAAGGCCCATAAGCTTGACCTGCGCCTCTACTCTCCTGACAAATTCAAACCCGATGACGAGTTTGTCGAAGACTCCTCTGACCACTGTCTCAATCTGGTGGTTCTTCGGCCGTGGGAACCATAAGTTCCACCACCTTTGAGATGCCGTCACTAAAAGTATAGAGCACCTATTCGACTTGAAAATGGGATATGCTGGTTCATGCTCTCTCTCTCTCTCTCTATCTTCAAGCAGCAGACGCCGATGGCCACTTCGTCGTCGCCTCCTTGCTCAGTAACGGTTGCCCAGACTCAATTTGCTTTCTCAAATTCGTCATTGAAAGCAACCCTAAGTCCCTAACTACGATCAGCCTTCGCATCCTTTGCTCCCCAATCGGTCAACGTTCACCTTCACTAAGTGGCATCTACCCGTCCAACACCGAGATGGATAAAATGTTGCACGCCTTGAGGCGCAAACGGAGTACCGGAGTGTATCGGTATCCTATGTCCAAACCTTAGGGTTTGTTCTACTTAGCTTCGACGAAACCGAAGACTCACCAATTATTTTTAAGAGCAAAAAATTAGAATTTCATTAAACGGGAATACAAGATTACAATAATGAGGGACAACAGTAGCGGAAAAATTTTCCACTCTCCTCCCTACCTACCCGAAACACTAATGATTACAGTGGACAAGAACCGATATAGGTTCAACCATAACCTAACCTAATCCAGATGTCTCGTTACATTCTTACGGTCAACCTCAAGAAGAAACAACTTTTTCAAACACTATATGTCAAAATTACCACCATATATGCATATGTAACTTCCTCATTACATTGACAACAAGAACTAACAGACATTAAAAGTCTCTGGCACAACACTATAGTCATGACTCACACAACCAACGACTCCAACCTAACTAAAATACTAAACTCTCTTCCAAAGATTGAGGAGGTTGTAACCCTCTCTCAAAAAAGAGGAACAACAACTAGCCAAAACTAAAACCAAAACCAAAGGCCTAGGCCCATCCCATATACAGTGGGTCTCAAAAGGCAGGCTCAAAGTTCAGGCCTGAAAAATCTACTGTGACCTTGACGCATTGCCACCAGCACGCCATAGTCGTCGGCCACCCCCCCAATAGGATGAACATCATCCTCGACCCACCATGGAGAGGTAGTAGGCCACTATCCTACTACACACCACCAGATCAAGTTGCCTCAGCCTAAACCCAGATTGCAAAAGGAACCGGGTGAGCCATCACCGCTTCATTCTTACTTTCTCATCGCTCCACTGCCAACCTCACTACAGTTATGTCCGAATTCGCCCTTCATAATCACACCGCAACCTAACATCGCCGACGATACAGCAAACACCACACCGCACGCCCCTAACATTTTTTTGATTCATCCCCATGAAAACTCACCTTTTGAACCACCACAATCACAGCCCAGGTGAGAAAAATACCCGGCTACCTCCGACAACGAACCTAAACCACACTAACATGTAGCCATATTTAAGTCAAATTTAAACTAAAATAGCTAGAAAGTTATTTTGGCTAACTACTTTAGAAATGTGTTTGCATCAATGCTCTCTATTTTAGTTAGCATTACATCAATATTATTCTTTAAACAAATATTATATATTTTAAATGTATTTATATTTCACCTCAAATACCTTCAAATGAATGTATTAAATTATAACTAGAAAAAATGTTACCATCGGACAGAAAGGACGTGTTAGCCTGCAACCGCAAAGGTTCATGTTCATCAAAGCACAGCCTTTATTATTTAAGTAGTTGATAAAGCTAAGGTTTAAGCTATTGCTAAACTTTCTACCCACTTTTACCTAGTCTTTCATAATTTCGTTTCAATCGGTTACTAATTTCAGAAGAACCCCAAATAATAAGGTTATAGATAAGATTACAACAGATGTTTCTACAGCTATTTCCAGGTGACCGGTTCAATAGTTCAAAGCTTATCTAACATCAATTTCTAATCCTTATCAAGCTTATCTTGACTATCAACACAGAAGTTATTTGCTAAGTTTTTTTGCAATATGAGTCAAATGATCATGCAGTAATGATTGATTCATACCAATTGTGTCTACACATACAAATGCATAACAATTTTTGTTTCATTTTTTTAAATTTAGTTTTATTTTATTTATTTTTATTTTAATTTAATTTGGTTTCGTTATTGTAGATCTAAACTCACCTTTCTTTTTCTGTCATTTTTCAAAACTTATAAACTTGTTAAAAAAATGATGAATGATTTTATACATACGCAGTTATGATGATCGTGATACTAGGACATGAAATTGAACCCATACAATCGAAAAAGATTTTCCCCACTTCCCATTTCGGCACCTCCCCTTCAGTTTCTCTTCACTTCGTCGGTTCGTCCACCTCCATCCAAATCGTAATCAACGGCCCAGAATCCATCCCACATACCCAAAACCTAACTTGAAACTTGGCCAACACGCCCGGCTGGATAACCGAGACCCACGACACGAATTTGACATGGAAATCAGAAACAAGGGCACAGAGTTGAGTAGCATGGGACGAAAGTAAGCTATTTGGGGATAGTGTCAGTCTTTGACTCCTTGTGTGATGAGACAGAAGAGTCTAGTTCTTGACACCAGTCATTCATCAAGATTTGAAACCATCTTTTATGTCTTTTAATATTGTTTTGGAGATAAACAAACATGTTTAAACTTTTAATAAGCCCAAGAATGAGAGAGTCAATTACTTCCATACCATAATGGTCTATCTCTTAAGGCAAGAAATAACCTAACAAAAAGAAATATTCCTTTTAAGATTCATTTTTGGTCTTCCAGCACAATCTTTCTCCCTCTATATGTCATATATGATAGGCTATAATTTCAACATTACAGTTAAAAACGGCTATAATCTCAATCATCAAAATAAAACGGCTAGTTTGACTAGCATTTATGTATCATGCTATAAATAACGTCTATAAAACGACTATTTTTTTGTAATTAAAAATAGAAAACGACTAGTTTGATAGATAACGGCTATATTCTAAAAAATTCCTATAAAAGCATATATATTATCATTATTTCCTATAAAGGCATGTACATTAACATTATTCCAAATTATTCGGATCTCATTTCACACACATTTCAAAAACTTGTATTGTGTTATCTACAACCTGATCAGATAAGATAGGATTGCGTTTAATTACGACCATTGGATCAGATTACACGAATGCATCAACACCCTTGGATTTCTAAACTTGAAATGGATGATCACTTTAACCACAAATACCCTATCCCTTTCACAATACAGAACACACATTCTTGATTCTTCTACTAACTCTCCTACTACTTCAATGTTTACTGCTAAATGTGTGTTGAACTTTTTAGTAGATGAAGATATACAATTGTGCCATATATATTTTGATGTTTCTCAATGTCCAATCAATGATATTAACCAAAAAAAGATGCACTTTGGGAGAAGAATGTTGTTATCTACAATGATGGGAAGACCGAGGAAAGGGTTAGATCTGGTCAATCTCTTCAAAGCCGATTTTCTGATCTATGCTTACCGGTTAGTAAACTCCGTAGTTATGTTTGACAAATTGAGCACCAAAATCCTAGCAGCACATCCGATTCGTGTATTGTAAGTTCGTAAAACCATAAATTATAGTATGATTAACTTTTATACTACCTATAATGTATAACCATAAATTAATGTATGATTAAATTTTTCGTTGTTTTGTTTTCTAGTTGAAGAAAGCGAAGGAATCTCTGCTAGATGATGCCACTTATAAGAGAAAAAAGTTTCAGTTTGATCATGTGTGGCTCATTCTGAAAAATGCTGAAAATGGCTTGACAATGCTGCCGGGCAAGTCGCTAAGCCTCGTAGGAGAAAAGAGCAGTCTAAAGGATCTTAAGCAGGTTCTCGCACATCTAACACATCTGAAACTCCATCACTTTGTGTTGATTTGAAATGCAGATGAAGATGAGCAAGAGTATATCAATGATGAAGTCGCTTCACATGATCGTCCAATGAGAACGAAGATGGCAAAGATGAAAAGGAAAGACACTGAGAAGAAGAAGAGTTACGAAAAGATCATGACCGACAACCAAGCGATAAAAGATTTACTTGAAAAGAACATGATGGAGAAAGCAGTCTTCGCTTCCAAGATTGAGCATTAAACGACAACCAAATTGAATATTTAACGTCAGCGTGATGACGACAAGATCATGCTAACCAATTCTGATTCCATAACTGACCCAATGGCCCGTGAATTCTTGGTGATGAGAAATGCAGAAATTATGCAGCGAAGAGCTCGTGAGTCTCTTAAAGGACTTGTCCTAGTGTGGTTCAGATTATGATTCAAAAAGGAATTGAACCTGACACGATTACATACAATTCCCTTATGGATGGTCTCGGTTTGCGAGGAGAAATGGACAAGGCGCAACGAGTTTTTGATCTAATGGTCACCAATGGCTCCATGGTTAATGTTCAGAGTTGTAACATTTTGATAAATGGATATTGCAAGCAGAAAATGATTCATAAGGCAAAAAAAGTGTTTGACGAAATGCCTCTTATAGGACTTGTTCCGGATATCGTTACATATAACACTCTTATTGATGGTTTTTATAAAGCGGGGAGACTACATGAAGCAGAAGAGTTGTTCACTGAGATGCAAGTTCCGGTCAACTTCCAGATGTTCATACCTACGCAACTATACTTGATGGCCTTTGTAACAACCAACAACTTTCTGAGGCAATAGAATTGCTTAAAGAGATGGAAGGAAACAAGTTGAAACCAGATATTGTAGCTTACAATACTATGATTGATGGTTTGTGCAAAGCTAGTGAAGTTCAGTCTGCCATTCCTGCCAAAGAGCTTTTCTGTGGTTTATCACTAAAAGGAGTTCAAGCTAATGTGTGGACTTACAATATAATGATAAAGGGACTTTGTAGCGCTTGCCTCTTAGTTGAAGCAGAGAAGTTTAGAGAAATGGAGCAAAAAAGATGTTCTTCTGATGGGTGTACCTATAGCACACTTATCCGAGGTTTATTCAATAATAATGAGGCTACAAGACTTATTGAAGAAATGCGTGAGAGGGGTTTCTCTGGGGATGCATCAACTATGGAACTGATTGTTGATTTGTTGTCGAATGATGAAGTTGATCCTGTATTACTAGCCTGGCTTGAAGATTCAGTTCGAAGTTAATTGAATATTTGAAACAAACATGTTTCAGTATCACTGTAAAATTTGTAACTGCTGTAGGGCTGCTCCTTTAATTAGCAACCTTGGATGTTTTGAGTCCTATTAGCAATACCACCATTGAAACACAATGTCAGGTTCCATTTTGCACTCCAATATTGGGTCATATTTGGTTTGTATCTCATTATATAAACATGTGTGTGGTGTGTGTATATGTGGTCGTGTTTGTGTACAAACACACATGATAGACTGGATATTTAGTTGCCGGCAGTAATATATCTGAAGGAAGTATTTCTCATTCAACTGCTAAGACAATGTAAAATGATTTCACATTTATTCCTCTTTTTTTAGTTCATTTGTGTTTAATATGTAAGTCCTAAACTGGTGAATTACCCCAGTGTCTACTTATTAACTGACTGTTGCAAATATATTGTTGTGGTTTTGGTACTTACAGTTATTTTACCATACAGAAAATGCAACCTATGAGGATGCTTCATCCGAGCAGCTTTAGGAGATTGTTTGAATCAGGATATGCATTAAGTATTCCTATGTAGCTTGTTTCAGGACTGCTAGATTGTCCTGGCTCTCTAATCCCTATGTAGCTCTTTTTTGTTGTTGTAGTTCATCATCTGCAAAATGGAATTGTGTGATTAATGTTAATTAGTAGTATGAGAAGGCGTCGATCTGATATAGAACTTTTGTTGACTTTTGCACCCTGCTTCAGATTGATGAGATATATGACAATAATTTTATGTCTTGTAATATCTGTAAGATATGCTGTGACTTATTGATTGTAGGGATGTATCCAGGTGGGCAAGGCAAAAAGGGTTGCCGCCTTTCTGTTTCTTGAGGCGGGTGCTGAGAGAGCTTGTTGAGCTTTGTTGGAATTGGGGGATCTCAATTACCAGGTGTCTCAGTTTCTGATTGTAACTGGTTTTGGCCAAGGTCAGTTCAAGCAATAAAAGTACTTTTTAGTTTGTGTCTTTCAGAAAAGCATTAAGAAGCGCTTTGTCTGGTTTTGTTTTGTTTGGCTGTGTGGAGCTTTGAAATTATAGTGTAGCTGAAGATTTTTTTCTCTTAAGAGGGTGATGAGGGCAAATATTATTTCTGTGCAGCATAGTCAACATCACAAGATTACCATTTTAATTGATCTTTCTAGTTTACATGACTTTGTGTTCATTTGTATCATCATTGGGTGGGTAGACTATACTTCCCTGACATAAATTCTGACAAACTCCATTGATCAATCCTATACATTTTGGTCAGTTCCACTCTTAATTTCTCCTCGTTTATTTTACTCTGGTACAAGTCGGGAGTTGTGGTCTTAATTTTCAATCATGTTGTGTTCATGGATAGCCAAATTCTGTTGGATTGGAGAAAGAAAATATGATCGATGCCTTTGATGGATGTTGAAACATTTCAATGTAGGTGGCTGGCTGCCCATGGATAACTAGACATACACTTTGCAAGTTGCTAATTACTCTATGGGGCATTTGGCTGTAGCTTTCATATCTGATATGAGCATTCACTTGTGTGCAAGTTTGAAGATTTCTTTTATAAGCTGATCACTATAATAACTTCCATTAAGCTATGCAATTTTGAATGAAATAAACATAATTTTGGTTACATCAGAATCGTCTATGGGTTGAACTGTTGAAATCTCAGAATCAGGGTGAGAGTCTGGAACCATTTTTTGCTTGTTCAGATTGTGCTTTAAACTATCAGAGGAAGAAAACCTCACTTCAATTAAGCCCAAGATTCCACAGCCTCTTTTTTTCTCTTTGAAAAACTGGGTCATTCACACTGTGAAGGTAAATGTGGTAACCCCTTGCGCAATCATCCTTCTCTCTTATAATGGAAGAGCTGTTTTGATATGCAGCTGTCATAAACTAACAACGATTCTTTGAATATCTTCAAGCAGCTTGAACAACTCCATGGTGGATTAATAGCTAGTTTGGAGTCTCTTTCATGTTTAATCCTTTTTATACCTTTCTCCTTAACTAGTAAATAAAATGTCTCTAACAAAGCTTTTGCAATAGGTACTGTAGCTCTTCAATTATGTTTAGAGCGTTAGATAGGGATGCATTGTATGAGCAAATCAAGTGTAATCAGGAGAAGCCAAAGAGGGTCTCACTTTGTCTTACCAAGCTTTTGTCATGATCAAAACCCAATTCACTTTCATAAAGCATTATTGTAGCAAGGCAAACTGGAATGATGTTCTATGTATATGTGGTAAGTAAAGCAAAGAACATCTACCTAGCTGCCCCAGGAGGAGCAGCTCTTTTCCAAAGAAAGGTGCTCCCTTTATAATTTGATGGAGATAAGAATCCAGCTTTGAGGCGCCTAGACATAACATACAGAACTGACATAACACACTTGATCACAAAACATAGAGATGGTTGAGATAGTACCAACTTGGGTTGGGATGACCTCACAGCCAACATTAGCTGCTGCCTCCCTCCATCATAATAAGGAACTGCAGAGTAATGAGACTAGACCTTCCCACACAATCTTGGCCATCATGAATTTGGCATTTCCCTCAAGTTTCGTGATTATGAAAAGAAAAAAATTGAATAATTCTCTAAATTTTGTTTACATATCATATTAAACGTAGTTAAAATGCGACTATGTCACATTTGTTATCACATGTCATAGTACCCAGAAATGTGTTCATCTAGCATTATTTGACAAGAAAATGGACTAGTTTTGAGTTTTAAACACTAATCGGGTAAAAACACTTGCAGATTCAGATTTCCAGTAAGAAAGAAGTGTCATGCGCAGCCATGCTCATGCTTCAGGGTCCAAATCAGCCTCTCACCAAAGACCACCGTCACCCTCACGTGAACCAATCTCAGCAAACCTTCATTATATATACCCAAAACAAATCCAAACAAGCATCCACCCAAGATTTCAACTTTAATATTTTTAATTTACCTTTGCTTATATTGTCTCTCCCTCCTCTTTCTCTGGTTCTTTTCAGCAGCTTTTGCCTTTTCTTCTTCCCTCTCCAATGGCCCTTTTGTGTTGTTTGGCTATTCTATGCTCTGCTTCAATCTTCTCACTCTGTTGTGATAATGAGCATGAGGAACCACCACAACATCCATTACCACAGCTCAGGGCCAATGATCCACACCAACCAAACTTCATGTGCAATGTTTGCAGGCACTTGGGTCCAAGATGACTCTTACCCAATGTACCAATCTTCGGAGTGCCCTTTAATCATAGACCCTGAGTTCAATTGTCAAATGTATGGGCGCCCAGATTCTGAGTACCTCAAGTATAGATGGAGACCCCTCAACTGTGAGCTTCCAAGGTAGATTAGTACTCAAACTGGTCTTTGCTGAAATGGGATTTAGTCTTTTTTTTTCTTGTTTAGAGATGATGACTCTTTGTTTAGTATGTTGTTGTTGGTAGGTTCAATGGGGTTGAGTTCTTGCTCAAAATGAAAGGGAAAACAGTCATGTTTGTAGGTGATTCACTTGGGAGGAATCAATGGGAGTCTTTGGTTTGCTTGATTTACTCTGCAGCTCCTCAAACCCAGATCCAAATGGTGAAAGGAGGTCCACTCTCAACATTCAGTTTCTTGGTCAGTCTCTCTTGCTTGATTCTGAGTTTTGGCATTTTGTTTTAGCAAGTCTTGAGCAAACATGTTTTAGGAACAACATATTTCAAGACTTCTTTTTGAGAATCACCATATTTCAAGACTCCAGTTTTAATTAGATGCAAAATTTCTATGTTTCTTTGTATTTCTTGAACAATGCTTACTGGTTTGAACGGACCAAAAGAATCCATAGGAAATGTATGGAGGGACCCAAAGGGTCATTTGTTGATTACCCAGCAGGATAGGCTGAATTGCAGCCCATCATGTTTCTTGTCAACAAAAGTCATGGCCTAGGGAAAGTCAGACAGAACATGGCATTGGGGAATTTAGATGATAATAATTTATTCTTTCATAACATAGAGTATATATACAAAGTATACCAATTTCTATTAGGAAACTAGTTATGGTAATATTCCCCATCAACGCATAAAAATTCTACACGACTCACGTCAACACTTTCCCTTAAGTTGGAGCATACAGATCACAGATATCCAACTTGTCAAGTGAGTCATGAAACGCCTTACTAGATAATGCCTTCGTAACAATGTCTGCCAGCTGTTTCTCAGTTGGGACAAATGGGAACCAAATAACCTGTCGATCTAACTTTTTAATAAAATGTCTATCAACCTCCACATCTTTCGTTCTGTCATGCTGGACTGGATTATGAGTAATTTCAATAGCAGTTTTATTATCACAATATAAAAACATTGTCTTCTTTTGTGTAAAACCCCAATCTCTCAGTAAGTGTTTCAACTACAACAACTCACATACTCCAAGAGCTATTCCACGATACTCTGCTTCATCACTTGAGCGAGCTACCACATTTTGTTTCTTGTTTTTCCATGTAACTAAATTACCACCTACGAAAGTGAAGTAGCCCGAAGTAGACATCTGATCTGTAATATTACCTGCCCAGTCTGAATCTGTGTTTCTGGAAACATCAAAATGACGATGTTTGGAGAAGATTAATCCCTTCCCAGGAGCAGATTTTAAATACTGTAGGATACGAAATACAACTTCCATATAAGCCTCACTAGGATTGTGCATAAACTGATTCACCACACTAACTGCATATGCTAAATCAGGTCTAGTATGTGACAAATAAATCAATCGCCCAACTAACCTCTGATATCTCGCTTTATTCGTGGGTACCTGATCCAAATATTCAGCTAATTGATGGTTTTGCTCGATAGGAGTATCAGCAGGTGTACAATCAAGCATACCTGTTTCTGCCAGCAAATCTAAAACATATTTTTGTTGGCTCAACACAATACAATTCTTCCCACGAGCAACTTCAATTTCCAAAAAATGTTTCAAATTACCCAAATCTTTCATCTCAAATTCAGAAAACAACTGACCTTGTAATTTTTGAATCTTCTCAAAGTCATCACCTGTTACCACCATGTCATCGACATAAATGATTAAAGTAGTCACATTGCCACACCGATGCTTGAGGAACAAAGTATGATCAGAATTACTTTGCCGGAACCCTATCCTCTTCATGAACTTAGTGAGCCGACCAAACCACGCTCGAGGAGATTGTTTTAGGCCATAAAGAGTCTTCTTCAATTTACACACCACCCGTTCTCCGGTAGAATTACCATATTCAGGAGGCAAATCCATATAAACTTCCTCATGTAGATCACCATGCAAGAATGCATTCTTAACATCAAATTGTTGCAAAGGCCAATCAAGGTTAGCTGCTAACAAAAGAAGTACCCGAATTGTATTAATCTTGGCCACTGGTGCAAATGTCTCATCATAATCCACCCCATACTTCTGAGTATATCCTTTAGCTACTAACCTTGCCTTGTACCTGTCCACCGATCCATCTGAATTATGTTTCACTGTATACACCCACCTACAACCAACAGTCTTCTTCCCAAGTGGCAATGACACTAACTCCCATGTACAATTCTTCTCAAGAACATCCATCTTAACTGTCATTGCTTTCATCCACTTCTCATCCTTCATGGCATCCGGCACTTTACTAGGCAGAGACACAAAAGATAATTGATTCACAAAGGCTACATATTGTTTAGACAACCTATGGGTCGACATATAATTAGCAACAGGGTATTTAGCTTTAGCATTTAAACTTAGTTCATACTTCTTTGACTGCTGACCACGGGTTGATCGATCTGGTAAGACTTTGGTTGGAACCTGTGTATGACATGACTCGGCAATCTCCATATGACATGAAATATTGCAAGCCTTAACGGCCTTATTTCACTGTCAAGACTCGGCAATCTCCATATGATTTGAAATGTTGCAAGCCTTTCACGGCTTTATTTCAACCTTTGAAAGTCCTTATGGACCCGTAAAGCCCTAGCGGCCCTATTTTCATTTTATAACGTTAACATGCCAAACCGGCACTATATGTGTGAATTTTGTTAACACTTGCATATTATGCATCAGATTACCGTGTTATTTGACAGGAAGAATTATGCAAAGGAAAAGCTTGAATACATTTATTCAAAAATGTCAGTTACAAAGTAGAAAGCCGCTACAAATAAAAGCTAGTCTACAAAAGCAAGAACAAAAAATCCTCTGAGAAGCTCCAGCTCATGGCGCTGCAGACCCGCTACCCCGGCCAGTGCTCGACCCGCCACGTCCTCCCTGGGGCCGTATGATGAATTGTCCTCCTCGGGGTAGTAACCGGTTTTGAGGACCCCCGACAATACCGTCACGGGATGCACTTCTCCTGGCTGCTGAAGCAGGAACCGGGGGACTCCGAACCGGGTTTGTGGGAGCTCTAGGCTTTGCAGCCACAGCAGGATTAGGCCGGGAGGCGCCCGCAACCTCGTCAGGTCTGACGTGCCCTTGGTAACCATTATAACCCGCTTTGTCGAGCCAGCCTTGGCGAATTCCGGCACTAACAATTTCAGCACGAGCCTCAGCCCTTGCCGTCCGCAGCTTTAAATCAAACTCGGGGCTGGCCAGAAACTCGGAAACAGCAGAGTCCTTGGCCCGGGAAACCGCCTGAACCAAATCTCTCTTTTGCTGCTCCAAAGAAGTCACTTGTTGCTGCAGCGCCTGGTTCTGTTCGGTCAGCTGAGCTATAGCGGCATCTTGAGAACACCGGTCCTCCCGGTGACCCTCGATGACCTTCTCAAGCTCCGAGTTTTTGGCCACCAACTCTGCCACTTGATCTTCTGGCCTGGCCAACTCCTTCCAAGACGAAACCGCTGATGCGCTGGCCTCTTCCCGGACACGAGCCAAGCATTCCTCGCTCGCCGTCACCTGGTCCCGGGCCGCCCGGAGGTCGTCTTTGAGCACTCTCTCTCTCTCTCGGGGATACCTTCGTTGATTAGCCGGTCGGTTGCCAAGTATGACATCCTGATCGCCTACATAAAACAGATACCGGGTTAATATCCAGAAACAAAAAAAAACAACCACAAGTCACACAAAGAAAATACTTACCCGCATTAGTTTCTCCTGTGTCCTCCGGGCAGCAATTACCGGGTCTTCATGCTCCAGGATGCAGGAGTCAGCGGCACAGTTCTTCATGTCCGCTACCATCCTCTGGATGGGCACGTCCGCCATCCCTCCACTCGCCAATTCTTCCATGATCTCGTGGATGGCCCGGTGCTGCTTCCTCTCTTTCCTCTCCTTCCTCCTCTTCCTCCTCTCGGACCTCGCAGAGCTGGATGCCTCCCGGGTGCGTTTACGAGAGGGAACGGGTTCCACTTCGTGAACTTCATCACTCCCGTCACTCCCCTCAAGTTTCTCACTCACTATCACCCTTTCAAAACCTCCAACCTCTTCACCCCCGTCGTCATCCCCATCTTCAGTAAACTCCTCCTCACCCGGGAGCACAGATGAGGGAACTGCGCTCATCACCGGTTCTTCAATCTCCACCTCTTCTTCGTCTGCAAAGGTAAATTGAGTCACCGGTTCTTCAATCACCGGGTCTTCCGTCACCTCCTCCGCGGGATTTCCCACATTCTCTTCTTCTCCCTCCTGGTACACCTCCGTACCGAGTACCTCAGCCAGGTACCCGATGATCTCGTTGAAATGCAAGGTATCAACGAAGAATTTCCGAGTATCCCCTTGCTCGGCTTCTGGGCGCAGGAAAGCCGCTTTCGTTGTCAGGTCAATGTCGTACAGTTGACCATCCGTTGCTTGCGTCCGGATCCCGGTCCATACAGCCTTATCTTCAAACCCGTCGTATATCCCCGGGTTCTTCCGCTTGGTAAACTCCATCGGTAGAAGAGCTACATACAGAACATATAACTCGTTAGACAAGAGCGTATGACAACAGAGGTTTAAAGGACACTGGACAAACCTGGGAGCTCCATCAACCGGCATATGCCGTACACGTATAGCCTACAAAGCCGGTATGAACTCCGGTCATCTTGACCACGGAAGGCCCATAGCATCCTACGGATCCTCTTCTCCATCACCGGCTCCAGAGGAATATCGGGGACATCTGCAACACAAATAACATAATTATAACCCGGGACAGAGAAAAGAAAGAAAAACCCGGAGAGAAAGAAGGACTTACTCATCAATTGTTGGAAGTCGACCGGTACTTAGAGCGTGTATTCCGGGTTTTGAAAGTTTCTTATTAGGAAACTTTTCTCCCTCCAAGTCTTGCTCACTGAGGATGGCAGGTCCTCGACGATCTTCTTAAAAGCCGCTTTGGATTTCAATTGGATAGTCCCGCTGAAACCCGCCTTCCGGGAGTACTCAGCTCGGTACATGGCATGCAACTCGTGGTATGTCGGCATCTGCTGCTTCAATACCTTGTACATGACGCACAACCCGAGAAGCTGCCTCCACGTGTTCGGGCCAATCTGCCTGATAGCGAAGTTGCTTGCAGCCAAGAGGTACTGCACCTCTATTTTTAACGGGAGTGACAGGCCGCACCGCAGCTGGTACTCGTGGCACAGCGTCCACCCATCCCCGGGAGCGAAGAATTGGTCTTCGGGTTCAAAAGGCCGTATCTCCACGGACTCGGGGATCTTCCAGTTGCTCCTCAACTCCACAATCTCCTCCGTTGTCAGTGAATACCCGGGAGGGTCGAGAGCGGTCCCATCAGTGAAGGTTACAAAGTTGGACTCGGGGAGATGAGTGTCCATTGCTTCATTGGCCATCTGCAAAACCAGAAAACACGGGGACGTCAAAAAACCCAGATAACCCGGGGACCGCAAAGTTAAAATCCCACCCAGAATAACGCAGAAACCCAGAAAAACCTTCTTTGAAACCCATAAACAGCACAAATATCATCCCACAACACACAAAAAGAGGGGAGGAGAAGCCATACCTTAGCTGAGAACATTTGAAAGGGTTTTGAGGCAGATTCGAGTCTTGGAAACGAAAGAAACAGAGACAAGACAGAGAGCGAAAGCCAAAAAAGCTCGAAAAAGTTATCGGGTTTGGAGGTGAGACAAAACTGTCACTCTCACCCTTATTTATACAGTTAAAGGCGTGCACTGAAGGGACGTTTCGGATTTTCGAGAAAAGCGCCACGTGTCACGCATGCCGCGCCCCAAAACCTAAAAACTTTTCAAATTCCCCCCACTACAACCCGCAGACGTCGTTTTAAATTCTTAAGGTGGAAAAGATCTGCGGGTTACGCTTGTGTACGGACTTGGGGGACTAGATACCCCGGGTTTGGCTGCTAACTTTGTAACCCGGTAAAGAAAAGATTTTAAGTCCCCACCCAAGCGTACCCCTTGACTGAGGACTTGGGGGACTTGTTTATAGGTGGAACCTAATATTTCACCTTTACCGGGTTACAATTCAAGAAATAACCTCTAAATGTCTAGTTAATTATTAAATATGCATTATTAATTGTGCTTGAATTATTGTTTATAGGGTGAAAGCCCAGTTAAATGTGAGAAGCCACTCTGGGACCTTTGTCAGGACCCAATTCGCCGTAAAGCTAAATAAAAGCAAGGGAAACTGTTCCCACATTGGAAAAGGACAAGGCATGCTGTCTTTAATGCTACTATAAATACCAGCGCGTGCCTCCCGGTAAGGGGACGAGCAACTTCTCGACTATTCTTGAGTTTTCTGCTTAATTGACAGTGTCTGACTTAAGCATCGGAGTGGCTTCCCTCGGTAAACCCGGTGACGCCTCTTTGACGTGTTTGTTCTTTACACAGGAAAACTCGGAGTACAAGGAAGTTCGTTATTTCTGGAGCCGTGTGACCTGCTAAAAGGACCACGAGTTCACCGGGAAACAATTATATAAAGGAGCCACACTACTAGATGTAGAAGGATTACTAGATGCAGAAGGATTACTAGATAATGAAGGATTATCAGAGGAAGAAGGATTTGTACATACCTCAGGCGAATGTTCAAAAGGATAGACCAATGATGAAGAGGGAGAGACCGGAGTAGCAGAAGTAGTTTGCACATCTTGTGAACTAATGTCCTCCAACTGTGCACCGATGGGTCTATGCTCCCCCTTCGACTGATTAGAGTCCTCTTTGATCGGTCGAACAGACCCAATCGACAGGTCAAGAGATTCTAGAACTGACTGTTGTAGTGGTTCAACATAATAGCCCCAAGATGAATGACCAATTTCAAGACTTTTTTCTGTCACTTCATTGAATTGATCCTCAAAGTAAACACTCTTCTCCCTTGATGAGGAGTTGAAAAAGGAGAAAAATAACATGTATCCTCATTGAAAGTAACATCTATGGTGACATAAAACCGTTGGGAGGGAGGATGATAACACTTGTACCCTTTCTGATGAGTCCTATACCCGACAAAAACACATTTGAGAGCTCTAGCATCTAACTTGGATCGTTGGTTCTTATAAAGATAAACATAGGCTACACAACCAAAGGCACGGGCAGGAAGTGTATTGAGAGATGGAATAGAGACATAAGTAGATAATACCTGAAGTGGAATACGACCTTTAAGAGAGGACAATGGAAGACTATTAATGAGATGAGAGGCACACAACACGGCCTCCCCCCACAGATACTTGGGCATATTGGCACTAAGAAAGAGGGCACGACCCATGTCTAACAGATGTCGATTTTTTCTTTCAGAGACCCCATTCTGTTCTGGTGTTTGTGGACAAGTGGTTTGATGAATAATTCCATGGGTTTGGAAATAATCACGAAACGAATGGTTGACAATTTTCCCTCCATGATCAGACCGAAATATCTTAATACAAGCATCATACTGGGTACAGACAAGACTATGGAAAGCTGTAAAGGCAGAGAAGACTGCATCTTTTTTTAAGCAAAACAACCCAAATTAATCTTGTGAAATGATCAATGTACAGAACAAAGTAATTCATATCTGAAAGGGTAGAATTTTTTGAAGGTCCCCATAAATCTGAATGAATTAACTCAAAGGGTCGTGAACTTGAATGAGAACTCAAATGATAGCAAGACCGATGACTCTTAGCTAAGGCCCAAGTTTCACAATGTAGGCTAGAGTCATTTATCCCATAAAACAAAGAGGGCAGACTTCTTTATGACACTAAATGATGGATGACCCAAACGTCGATGCCACAACCAAACTTCATTCAACCGATCAGAACCCACTGTCAGGGAAACTGAACCTCGTGGAGTGTGTATCTGTCCTGCGTACAAGCAATCTAAGTGAAACAGTCTCCCCCTCAGGTCTCCCTTTCCAATTATCGCCCGAGTGCATAGATCCTGAAAAACAACATACATAAGATAGAAAGTAACAGAACATTTGTTTTGTGAGTTTAGCTGAGACACGGATAAAATATGGTGAGACAAAGAAGGTACACAGAGGACATTATGAAGAATGATGGAAGGTGTAACTTGAACAGACCCAATTCCTAAAACTGAAAATGACTCACCATTGGCATTAGAGACATGTTTAATTGACGGAGGGGACAAGTTAACAAAGAAAGATTCAACATAAGTCATATGATCGGACGCTTCAGAATCAATTATCCACGTATCACTACCAGTAAAATCAGAAACATGTAAAGCAATACCAAATTTACCTCGATTTTCCTTAATTAAGGATACATCACGTTGTGAAAGAGTTAATGGCGTCAAATTCCCCATCATGCTTCTACTTCGACCAATATAAAAGAACCCCCCTTTTTTGACTTTTTATTTTTGATCACCGGACTGAGGCAGCACCTTTTCCAAACTGACGCGAATGCGAAGGAGAACAATTTGCAAAACCCAAAACGTGCACTACAGATTCCGATTGGTTTCGAAGAGAACGGAAGGAACCAATCTCTAATGTCTCCACTTTCAGTCTGATTTGGACTGAGAATGATCTTGTAGACGGACGACAGCAGCTGAGCAGATGAATACCTGGCTTAACGACAGTCTAGGACAACCACGGTTGAACCCAAAACAACTGATCACAACGATTTGAACGAAAAATAAATTGGCAGGTGGGTGTCCAAATTAAATTCAGGAAGACGACCGATTGTCTCTTCGGATCTGGTGTACGGAGGAAGCAGTCTTTGATCTAGTGTGGGATTAAGGGCAGTCGCTAGAGCGTTCTGTTGTTGGTGATGAGAGTTTAGGAGGCCTGAGTTGATGGGGATGGTGATGCAGCGGGAACAGGGCCGCCTAGCAGAAGCGACAGTGAGGGTGTTCAGAAGGCTGCAGCTTAGGTGCCAACCCTGTGGGTGCCCTTAGCTTGATCAATGACCACACAACAAACTTGATCTTCCCACCAGCAAATAAAAACGAAAAAACAAGGACTAGCAGAAGCGACAGTGAGGGTGTTCAGAAGGCTGCAGCTTAGGTGCCAACCCTGTGGGTGCCCTTAGCTTGATCAATGACCACACAACAAACTTGATCTTCCCACCAGCAAATAAAAACGAAAAAACAACGACAGATACTTAAAGGCCTGCAACCAACAATTTTCTCATCCACAAAACTGAAGAACACCAACCAAAAACAAAAGAACTAGAGAACAAGAATAGTGATTTATATCGCAGCGGAAACTCAATAGCACAACCGAGTCCGTAAGGATCTCGGCTCTGATACCAAATCAGACAGAACAAGGTATTTGGAAATTTAGATGATAATAATTTTATTCCTTCATAAAATAGAGTATATATACAAAGTACACCAAGTCCTATTAGGAAACTAGTTATAGCAATATTCCCCGTCAACGCATATACAAAATCCAACACGACCCACGCCAACAGGGAATGAGAAAATCATGCCAGTCCAAACAGTCCCTTATTTTGGTTTTGCTACAATAATGCAGGACTATGGTGTAACCCTGCAATACTACCGAGCTCCATATCTGGTGGACATTGATATGATGGAGGGAAAGAGAGTTCTGAGGCTTGAGGACATTTCAGAGAACAGCCAAGCGTGGCGGTCGGCCGACTTGCTGTCGTTTAACACCGGTCATTGGTGGAGTCACACAGGAGGTCTCCAAGGGTGAGCAAAGATCTTGTTACCCGTTTCATTATGTTAACATCAACTCGTCTAAGTGTCGATGACACATGCAGAATTCCATCTTTGCAGTCAAACATGTCACATATAGCCCGGGAAATGTATGTCACATAAATAGTTCCCTGACATAACAGGTGATATATAATTTGATGTGATATTAGAAGATAGTTGGATGATATAACATGTCTCAAGTTTAATTTGATATAATCGTATCATCAAAAATGGATGTTTGATAGTATAACATGTAACTTAAATAAATGATATGGTAACATAACATGCAAAACACGTAATGGTTTTATATGTAACGAGGGATTGTATAGTAGTATTTCACCATTTTTGTGACTTGGGTAATGTGTAGGTGGGATTACATGGAATCAGGTGGAAAATATTACAAAGATATGGATCGTCTGGCTGCTTTGGAGAAGGGAATGAGAACATGGGCAAATTGGGTCGACAAAAACATCGATACTACAAGGACCCGAGTTTTCTTTCTCTCCATATCTCCCACACATTACAAGTGAGTCTCACTCTCTCTCAAATTATTGTGTAGGTTCAAATTCCAGGCTTCATTCATTACATGTATTGGGGTTCTGCTAGCTCCAAGCACCAAAAGTCGACTCCATTTCTCTGTCTTTTGTTATCTGAGTTGATAGGGTTCACCAAAATCTAAATTTTTTTAGACATTTGAGTAAATGGTACTGGTACATTATTGTTCTTGATGTAAAAGCTCAACTACTTCCTGAGTTAGAATCGCATACAATTATACCAGTAGTGTTCACTTGGTCAGTGACTGATTAAAGAATTCATGGTCAGTCACCGTTGCATCTAAATTTAAGGATAGAAAGAATTACTGTTAAGTAAGATTATTTTGTTTTCCACCTTTAGATTTAGAGAAGAATTGTAGTGCGCCAAACACATGCCCCATGTTCTGAGAATTAGGAACAAAGAGCACTGGTTTTGTCGGTGGCAATCTTCAAAGATGACAAAACTGGTTGTATGTGCTCCTAAACAGAGAAAGCTAGCTAGCTATTACTCATTTGCAAAAAACAAAGCCGCTTAACACATGTTATACTGCTATAGCTTGAATTTTATGTCTAGATATCTTCCTTGTGTTTTATACAATTCATCGAACACATTTTCAAACAAAAAGCAAAACATGTAAAAATGGTTAGTAAGTTAAAGGTATAGATATTGAAATGCAGCAACAGCTTTTAGCCGGTAGGCGAAAATATTTCTTTCTTTACCTGTGATTTCGCTTGGTATGTTGTCAAACTGTTAGTTTCGACTTCGTGACCATTTATTTAGCATGAACTTTAGTATCCAGTTACTTCAATGACATGATAAATTGACAGCCCAAATGAATGGAATGGGGTAGCAACACCTACAACCACCAAGAACTGCTATGGAGAGACATCACCGATGACAGTCAGTGGGGTAGTTTATCCGGGGACAACATATCCAGACCAAATGAGAGTGATGGACAGTGTGATCCGAGAAATGCGCAACCCTCCATTTCTGCTAGACATCACAATGCTTTCAGAGCTCAGAAAAGATGGGCACCCTTCAATCTACAGCGGGGATTTGAGTCCTGGGCAGAGAGCAAATCCTGCACGTTCTGCTGATTGTAGCCATTGGTGCCTTCCTGGTTTGCCAGACACTTGGAACCAACTGTTTTACACTGCTTTGCTCTTCTAAATTGGATGGCCCTCTCTAACAAGTGATAATAGGATTTAGCTTATGATACATGAATTATAAGGGTGCTAAATTGCATCTTTTTTTTCTATCTTGTAATCTGTAAAGTGATGCTTAATATATTGCTAGAGTAGTGAGCACTGCGGAGCATTAAGGTTTTGTTTTCCTCATTATTATTCCAAAAAGGGGATCAAGTAACTTTTACTTATCAAGAAAAACAAAAGAAAAAAAATAAAATAGAAGTGTGGCTGCTGGGATTCGAGCCCAGGTCTCCACGGCCACAACGTGGAATTCTCACCACTAAACTACAGCCACTCCGTTGGCAACTTGTCTTATATATTTGATTAGTAGATTGTGTACCTAAGAGAATGAACTCATCCTCTTGTTCAAAAATCAAAATACGAAGAGAAGAACCGGATATAGAATTAGTCAGTTGATTTATATGTGTTAACTATAATCAATATTATGCATACTGTTGAGTGGCTGTAGTTTAGTGGTGAGAATTCCACGTTGTGGCCTTGGAGACCAGGGCTTGAATCCCAGCAGCCACACTTGGTTTTGTTTTTCCTCTTTTCACTGGTTCCCTGTGAATGGTTCATCAATACGGGAGTAACATTGTTTTTTCTTCAATAGATTATTAATCTTAGTAACATGCCTTGAGAAGTACTCAGGTTAATAACTTGTTCCTGAGTTGAATGGAATACTTGATAGTAACATGAAAGGGAAGATATGCATCCTTGCTAATTCACCTTCATTAATTTGTAGTTAGGGCTGTAAGTAGGCTCGAGCTGCTCGTGTTCGACTTGAGTTCGGCTCGATTTTTAGCTTGTTCGGTTCACGCTCGCAAGATAAATGAGCCGAGCTTGAGCTCAATATTGAGCCCGACAAAAAAACGAGCCGAGCTTAAACAAGATTGTATTCGGCTCGTTTAGCTCGTGAACAACTCGTTTTTAAAACTTAGCTTTTAAAAAAATTGTTATACATAAAATATATTGTTTAAAATTAAAATCTTCTATTCTTTTTATTTCTTTTCTTTTAGAATCAAATTATTTAATTAAAATACATATATTAAAGCAATCAATTTATGAAAAAATGAAATCAGACACTAACAATCACCACAAAAAGAAAGTCATTAAGATAAGATAAGCTTAAATTTAATGTTTTGTAATTTAAACTAAATGAGTTAAGCCGGCCCGAACCCAGCTCGAGCTTAAACAACAAGCCAAGCCGAGCCTGAACATGAAAAAAAAAATTCAAGCTTAAGCCCAGCTGGGACTCGATAAAAATAAAATGAGTCAAATATGAACACTATAGTATTCGGCTCGACCCGGCTCATTTACACCCCTATTTGTAGTTGAGAACTATAGACTAGTACTGAAGAAAACATCTCCGAACTCAAGTGCACGAGGATATTCACTGTTAAATCTTCAAACATTAGATAACCACATTCCGAAAACTCGGTTCTGATAAAATACAACATGATTATAAAACTTAAGATACAACAAGATTATAAAACTTAACAGCTTAATCCACCATAGAGGGGATGATAAAGTTTCAACAGCGTTCACATAATGCCTATAAATTTTATACATTACGCGTCATTATCATCATATAGTCTTGTAATTCTGCAAACAATGACCCTTGAATCTGCAGGGCATTACCCTAAAATTTGCAGATGTTTGGGTTCCTCAAGCAGGGAATACTAGCTCACAATTGCAACTCCTTGGGTGCCAACTTTCATGTGGGGAACATTTTCAATGATTTCAGGCCCTAGTCCAGTCGGAACAGCTGCCTGATTCTCATAAGCAGAATTGTGGACTCCTAGGGCAGCCCTGCCAGATGGATCAAGATTCTTAGACCACTCAGCATCCCACTCAATAGCTGTGGCTGTGCTGCAGGCCACACTTGGTCCTCCTGGGACAGTCTGCCTAGCAGAGTTCTGCGAAAATCAGACAGTAAGTGTAACAAGTTAGCCCCCTGACTCGTATGTCAGTCATAAACGTACAATGATGATCATGAAAACTAGCAAAAATATCACCTGTGGGAAGAACCTCTCGAAAATCATTCTATAGTAGTAGCCTTCCTTTGTAATGGGAGTGTTGTGTGGGAAGATATGTGCAGCATTCTGCATCATCTTGTCATTGACCTGAAAGTAATAAGTTTGAGGTTCATAAACGGCCAAATGAATATAAGACCTTCCTATAACAAAATAAAAAACTTCCAACAAAGGGATAAGAAGGATCTTTACATGTAGAGCAGCATGGGCTTTCAGGCCATCGATCCAACTGTACCCAACACCATCACTGAATTGTTCTTTCTGTCTGTACAGAATGTGCTGCAGTATTAAAAATGTGTTAGTTTCAAGAGACAACATGCTAGGGAAGTTAGGAGTTATAGGAATAGTGTATATGGAAAGAAGGTCTACCTTTGGCAGATAAGGGTTCTCCTCATCATCAAAGGCCTTCCTGAGGACCCATTTCTCAATCCTGCCTTCATCCTTTTTGATCTGAAATTAAAAGCCAAGTGATTAGTATCTACTTTAGAAGTTAAATTGTGGTGTGAAAAATTCCCAACTATTTTTCATCCTTAATTCTTACCATCTTGAACTCTGGATCAATGCTCATTGCAACATTGATGAAGTCTTTGTCCAAGAAAGGGACTCGGGCTTCTAAGCCCCAGGCAGATGTGGATTTGTTTGCCCTAAGGCAATCATACATGTGCAGCGCTTTGATCTGTATCCAACAAAAGAGAAACGCCCTGTTATATCTCTCCATTTAAACTTTAGGTCCCAAGGTAGCTGCCTAAGCTGCAAGTAATTTTTTTTAAAGTCGGTACCTTTCTGCAAGTTTCGCGGTGAAACTCTTCCTTGTTGGGAGCTTTGTGGAAGTATAGATATCCTCCAAAAATCTCATCAGATCCCTCACCAGAAATCACCATCTTCACTCCCAAAGATTTGATCTTACGAGACATAAGAAACATAGGGGTGCTGGCACGAATCGTGGTAACATCATATGTTTCAACATGATAGATAACATCCTCTATGGCATCAATTCCATCCTATCACAAGCCAAATGCAAATGATTTAGCATTTTGCTACTGATTCACATAAAAGAAAAATTAAACTCTTTAGCTAAAAGTTCAAAACAGGATCTGTATAGATACCTGGACAGTAAAATGGAACTCATGGTGAACTGTTCCCAAATAGTCTGCAACTTCTTTTCCAGCCTTCAAATCTGGCGAACCCTGTAAATCATATAAAGAGACTACTTTAGGAACTGAGAAGTACCAATAAACCATATTGTAACTTCACCCTAATTAGTACTGTAGATCTCACCTCCAACCCAACACAGAAAGAATGGAGCTGTGCTCCCCATTGCTTGGCCGCCCTTGTGCCTGCCAGGTGACGAGCAGTGATAGAGGCAACTAAAGATGAATCTAGGCCTCCAGATAGAAGAACTCCAAAAGGCACATCAGTCATCAGCCTTTTGATCACAGCCTGCATGTAATACACTCAACAAGTAAGCTATAATCACAAATTTCTCTTTGGGATGTAGAAGTAACACAGTATTGTATGAGTTTCAATTGATGAAACTTACGTTTTCAAAGGCACGCCTCAGAACAAGATGATCATATGGCATAGATGGAATGGATTCTGTGAACCATGGGGGGTTGTACCACCTCTTTAATTCACCTGTTTTGCTAGAGTAGAGGTGACCAGGTGGAAAGGACTCGAAGTGCTCACAATCATCATTCAATCCCTTCAGTTCTGATGAAATCCAAATTGAGCCTGGATTTTGAAAAACAAAAATGATTTGATGTCACATACATCAAGACAACTTAGCATAACCAAAAGGAGAAATTGCATAAAAAAGCAAGGCTATTGTAAGGAAACATTACCATCAAGACTCCAGCCCATGTAGAGGGAAGTGATTCCAATAGCATCACGAGCAACAATGAAGCTGTTGTCCCTGGTATCCAGCAGCACGAAAGAGAACATGCCATCAAGCATGTCCACAAAGTTCTCTCCAAACTCTTCATACTAAAACAGAACAATAACAGTTAATACAATATTTTTTTTGACAAAGTTAATACAATATTTTGCCAACCAACATGATGTAAGTAACCATCGCACAAATTGAACATCATAAAGACATAAGCACAAGTCTATCACGGCAAAAACATCATCAGCTCATCACATAACTTGATCAAAATGATAGTGACATGCATATGAAATGAAGTCTAGATCATGGTTTGGTTCCACCAAACAAGTCGGTACAAATCAGTATCGAAAATTCGTTTAGGTGCCTCACCAGATGAGCAATGACATCACAATCACTACCGGTTCGGAACTTGTGATTTGGCAGACGCTTCCTGAGTTCTTCATGGTTGTAAATCTCTCCATTGACCTGAAGAATATGATGAGCACAGACCCTTCATCAATAATTGAGTTTCAATAAACAAACTAATTGAGCTAGAATATTCACAGAACAAGAACACGCACAGGTCCAGAGGTCCTACCGTGACAACAATGGACTTGTCTTCATTAAACAGAGGTTGATCACCAGAAGCAGGATCAATTATAGCCAGCCTCTGATGAGACAAGAAACAGTCACCATGCTGGTACAGACCACTCCAATCTGGGCCACGGTGCTTCAACCTAGCACAGTAAAACCAAGGTCATTTCAGTCATTCCACTTCTTTTCTGGGTCCTTATTTCTCCTAATCATTGTATCAAAAAACTATTTTATCACCGACGGTTTGATCGACGAAGCACCGGTTCTTACCAAGAAAACCAACACATAATTTGTACTATGACAACACCATGACAATCATGTCAGTTCGAACTTACAGATAACTATGAACTTGAAAAACCAGATCATCTTCAATAACAACAAGAAATGATCTATATCTGTGTACATGCATGTGTTTCAAGAAATGAAAGAAACATTAAACTACCTGCGAGAAAGCTCAAGAACCCGGACTCTCTTGGCCTGAGAATCATCGGAGCAACCCAACACGGCAAGGATTCCACACATTATTGTTTTCGAAAGTATAACGAACCCAGAATCTCGACAAGAAACACAGAAACAGAGAAGAAGGGAGGATAAGGGAAGTGCTTGGTTTTCCCAAGGCGGAGCTCGCAGTGGAAGTAGGACACGTAAGGCCCTGAAAACGTTGGCGACCGAACACGTTGAAGGGTTTGATTTGGGTTTCTGAGGTTTGGAGTAAGTAGCTCCCAGACTCTGGCCACGTATTTATAGGAAAATGGGGACTACCTTCACCGGAGAATGTGGGCCCCTCGCCTACAGAACCAAGCGGCGACGTTTTTTCTGTTTGTGTTAGTTCCACGTTTATTTTGTCTAGTCATTCTGGTGTTTATCGTCCTCAACGGAGCTGTCGTCTCCGTCAATGACACGTGTTGACAGGTGGTTTGATACGTTTTTTAATATTCTTTGGAAATGAGCTAAATTCAAGGTAAGGTTTATCCTCTTTGAAAAGTCGTCGTCTATGTGGATTGTTTTTTGGTTCTACTTTAGAAACTGTAATGACCCGACATTTGTTGGTGGGTATAAATAATTTTTGGATATAGTTATCTGAGTGACACTGTTTCTTATTCAGTGTTATGGTTGCACACGACATTATTTAGTTATGCTATATTTCATTTAAATTTAGATAGATGTATTTTTAGTATAAAAATGTATTTTTATCTATTTTATCAAAAATTATTTTAGGATTTTTGGTTTTTAAAATTCTAAATCTTATCACTCTACCTTATACCTTAAACTATATATCCTAACCTTAAAACCCTAAACACTAGTTTGAATTCACTAAATACTCATGAATTTCATTTCACAAAATATTAAAAATATTAGCTTATATTTTAATTGTAAAAAATTCACATGTCTAATTTTAAATAGTGTAAAACCACTAGACAATATTATATGATTCTACTATAGCATCTAAAAATTTCTTATTTCTCACACATATGTGTGAGGTTATAATTTTAACTTTAAAAAAATTAATCATAACACGATCAAAAATGTTATTATAAAGTTGTAGAGTGAGAGATAGGTGAATTATGATCATATATCACCTTACCCACACACCTAATTTATCCCCAAAACAACATGGGTACATGTAGTATGGTTTATAATTAAGATAATCTCGAATTTCTCAATACATTATTTTTCTGCTAGAACCTGAGAGTGGTCTGGTTCCAACTAGCACACAATTAAGAAACGGGTCAAGACTCAAGAGTCAAGACCGGGATACCCAACCTATCACTTTAATGCCAAAGTCAGGGACTCAAGAGGTGAGAGAGAGTTAAGTTGGAGAGTGGAGAGAACTTATCTAAAATGGGAGGCGCTCCCAACTTTATAAGCTATGTTCGTGATTGCGCCAGTCTCCCTCGATGTGGGACTAGGCGCTACCTAGAGACGTGCCTTGATGTCTCAGACCTCTGGCGTTGGTTTCAGGAGGGTTCCATGACAAGCTCCGACATGTTGTCGCCTTTCCCAGACATGGAGCTTGGCTCCTCGGTGGCCGGTGGCAGATCTCGCGCCTACAACAACTATTGGAGACGTTTGAGTACAGTTTTTCTACCCTTTTGGGGAGGCCAGTAAACAATAAACAGTTGCTATCAAATAAATAATCATCTGATTTGTCGAAGTACGACAATATAAAGACCTAGCCGTAATGGTCCTCAGTATCTCATCCCTCCTCCTTCCAAACCAAAGTCGCAATGGCCTCGGAATGCAATCACGGTGCTTGTCACCAACGCCAAACTGAGTTCTCTCAGCCTCTAATCGTCGTCAGACGGCAAACAACAATTATTTGTGGGTGATAAATTTTCAACCACAACCTCTCTTGATGAAGATCCATAGAAGGTCACAACCCGCCTCAATTCTTCGTGTAGCATGCAACGCTAATGATGATTTCATCACCCCGAAGTTTATGAGAAGGTCATTTTCAGATTGGTGCATGGCCTCCATATCCATATGAGTGATGAGGTAGGGTGATAAAGAGGAGGAAAACGGTGTGTCCTCTGTGAAAAACAGAGATGCAGATTTCCCGATACCTATTGCTTAAATGTCTATCATGAAAATCGAATCTGAATTTAGCAGGAGCCCGATGTTTCTAGATGCTGAAAGTTGTCGTGCATCTCACAAGGTGGTGAATTTGGGCTCACCAAAAATCCATCTTGGGTGCCTTGCTTGGTGACCAACTCTAACATCGGCCAACAAATTGGAAGGCTCGTCACCGGTTTGTCTTCTGTTGGATTATAGTGCCCCGTGAAAAATTTATCGAGTTTGACGAGTTACTGAAGGATAATGACCGCACTTGGTAGTTTACGTTTGAGGTGCAGGGTAAAATATTGAGATTTTATGAAATAGTCAAATGTGTGATCTTAGATGCTGATGTCGAAGTGCACGTCGACACAAGTCTTATAGTATTTTTAGAATATTTTTTTGGAGCTTTTGTCATTTTCTACAAATTTCTGAAGTTTCTAGTAATTTTTAATTACCATTTCAGTAAATAAGTTTTACCATTTCAGATTTACTTTTTACCCTTCATTAAATCTGGACCATTGGATCTTTTCCATATCAAATCATGGCCGTCTATTTCCTTATAAAAGGAGGTTAGATCTCTGACTCGGTCAAACCCCCCCATTTCGATCAACTCTCTCTTCTCTCAGCTCTCCCGAGCTCTCTCTGCCCTCCGCCGTCCAGCCACCTCACACCGGCTCACCACCACCACCACCACCACCAATCCTTTACTTTTCCTCTCCTCTACCTAGCCCAGTTCTCCAATCCACCAGGCATCCACTTTAGGTAGAGATCATACGAGGAAGAGCTCCACCTGTGTTGGCCGTATTTCCACCAGTTCAGGCAGCGTGAAGGCGCTTGAGTGGTATTGTTCTTTCCCTCTCCTTTTTCCTTTTCTTGCCATTACATGTTCAAACCAAGGCCCTAATCAAAACCCCCTTTTCTGCCTATTTCTAGGTTTGAGTTCGAAGTACACAGAGAGTGGAGTCTGGCAAGGAGAAGGCTGAGGAGTTGCTGGATCATGGTTTGAAGCAGATTGAAGGTGAAGGTGTGATATGCAGCTGCTGATGGTGTTCTGCCCGGAGGCAGAGTGAGGTGTCAAACCGAGGCAGCGTGGAGACTGTTGTTGAAGTTCTGGGTTCGAAGTTTGGATATGCATAAGGTAACCTCGATCCTCCTTGGTATTGTTGTTGGTTCTATGTTGTTTGAGATTGAACATGGATTTGGTTTTTGGTAGAGGAAAGGTCAGAAGAAGGAAAGAGGAGCTGAGAAGGAGGTTGGGGCAGCTGAATTGGTGTGTAGGTGCGCAAAGGAATTACTCAGGTGTAGAGAGCAATTCGGGTGCAGTTAATTACCTTATAGTAAAAAGGTGAATTCTAGGAAACTTTCTATTTTTGGAAAGTGGCTAGTAAAAAGATTTGAGTTAGTCAAAAATTGGTTAAATGTTGAATTGTTATCGGAAGATAATAACTATATCTGAAAATGTCAAGTTGGCCTTTATAAGTATAATAGATTAATCATATTATCGATGTATCGACTCTTAGTAAATAAGTTGGTCATTGTGACACGTTGGGTGTCCATAGTTATTCAACAAATTACGGTGTGACAACCTAATAATGAATAACTTGGCTAAGGGAGTGTGTAAGTGTCAAGTTGGGTCTATAATACTTAAGAAGAGTCGATACTCGGAAAAAGAGGTTTAAAAAGGTTAAAGTGTCTTAAAAATGAATTGGTTGGTCAACTTGGTCAATGTGGACACTCATAGTCAATTTCGGAGTGCCAAGGTCATTTGGGTTGTTATTGTTACTTCGTTGCTAAGCTACTCTATTCTGCATTGATTCATCAACGAGTTAGCTTACCCAGAGACCTCAAATTATCGAGGCGGTTCTTAGGAGCTTGGAGCTTACGTAAGGAACGACAATTCTAGGTAGGGAGAGCTAAATTCCCTTTGTTAGTGGTTTTGACTATATATGAATTTGCATTGTCTTTGTATGCTCATGGTCGATGCATCAGAAAAGTTTTCATTATATTATGAGATAAATGATTTATGATTGGGCCAAGAAAACCCGAGGCTAGACGCGAATGATTTTATATGATGATGTGATATCTTGAGGAGCACCATTGTCCTGATTTTCGGTGCGTGTCCTAAGAGTGACGAGACCTAGTATTTAGACAATGCTTTACACAGTGTCGATGACCATGAACCTCCGGATGGGCAATGCCCTGTTAATATTTTTTCCCGCTTACGCCCGTCTCGTACAGATTTAAGCGAGTCGTAAGTGTGGTGTGCTACTATGAGTGATATATTAGGCATTCGCTGTAAATTGACATTTTCACTACTATTCGTCCTTAGATGCATAGGTAGTTGGCCTCAGTTTGCTGAATAAGTAAACCCGAGATCAGTCACATAGATTTGAGAAGCCATGCAGACTGTATTTGTACATTTAGCGCTTTGGCTCATATTTTAGCATACTGCATAGTTTTTCCTTCAAAGATATAAAATGATGGTTTGTGTGCCAAGATTTTCTAAATGGTTTTATTTCGAGCTCAAATCTATATGTATATATATATATATAGTTTTATGGATTTCAAACTTAGCCTTGGTGGACCTATATGTGAGCAAGCGAGGATGACGCTCACCCCTACAACATGTTGTTTGCTGGTACTGTGACGGGATAGATAGAGGGAGCTAGGTGTGTGAAGTCTCATTTCCTATCCAGTGTTTCGTCTAGGCCGTACACACTTGTCATACTCTATCATTCGAGTCATTTTTCCAGAGTATTTAACATAGATTATAAAGGTGTTTTCCTAAAGTATTAATCATGTTATATGTTTTTATTGTTGTCGCTAAAGTTTTTAATTGACCCATTTAATTTGTCCATCTTCCATGAAATTGGAAAACTCTGATAAATGTTTGTGAAATTCTCTTTGGTGATTGATAAAGCTTTGAACTAACTGAAATCAATTGACGCATCAAATTTGCCAAACATGAATCGTTCATGCTTATAATTTTAATTCGCAGTTTTGAGCACCTTATCGATCACCAAATATGATGAAATTTTGCAGAGATAATCTACATATATAAATATATATATTGGACGATGGAGATGTGATTTGATAATCAAAAAGTTGGTGTAATTCTTGATCTCTTATATATGTCAAGAAAAAGAATATATACATTAATAAATAGTAAATTTCATCGACATAATTATCTAGTGTGTTAGAAGACCTGATTACATTCATATACCTTAATAACCAATCACCTCAAACAAAGAAGAATCTATCCCATTAATAAATAGTAAATTTCATCGACATAATTATCTAGTGTGTAGAAGACCTGATTACATTCATATACCTTAATAACCAATCACCTCAAACAAAGAAGAATCTTAATGAAAGAAAGAAACAAAAAAACAAGAAGCAAATTGCCTTATTACCATAGAAATGGTCAATGTAGAGCGATTCTTTTGTCCAAGCATCCACGTAGGTATTCCTAGGATGCATGACGTGGCATTGATGAAGTGAGGAAAACGAGTGAAACAATATCCGTTTTAGAGCTTATCCTTCTGGTCCGTGTGCCTTACCATCATGTACGGTGGCCGGTCATGAGTCATGTCCAAAGAAACACACATGATCGTGTGATTTCCTCTTTTTTTTTTGTAGAATAGTGAAATTTACACGCCTTCCTGTCGTGGTTTTAACATAGCAATGTCAAAAATGTTCCTTTTTTCGCTTCAAATTATTGTCAATGTGTTGATGAAAGTTTTTACTCGTAGTATTTACTCTTTCTCTCTTTCATGAGCTTATAGTTAAAGATCAGCTCAAACAATGAAGCAAAGCATGCATTTTTTTTGGTGAGAGATACTTACATTAATGAACCGGCTGTGGCCCGTAAGGACCCACCTAAAATCTGAGTTCAAGAGAGTAACTCATCAGAGCAGTCAGACCTCCCCAGCCAAGGTTTTCCACCTTGTAGACCTGCAGACATTTGCAGTCGGGCCTCAAAATGATAGACTCTTGAAGGGTGTCGCTTAATTTTTAACAGCATCGTATGAGTCAGTGGCGGAGCCACTAAGAAGTCCAATGGGGCTCCTCTCTCACACATTTTTTGGTTTAATTAAAGAGATATAGATATATGGTGTGCTCCAGTAGTAAAAAAATATTAGTTGTACTCTTGAGGGTTGGGGTTTGAGTCTCCCGTAGCGTTTTCAATTTTGTTTTATATTTTTTCAGTTTTTATTTCTTTTGTTTAACATTTTCATTTTTTCAGCTTTTTCATTTTCATTTTTTTCTCTTCAGTTTAACTTTAAGTTGACTTACCTTTTGTTTATTTTTAGTTTTTTTATAAAGTGATATATTATTCTATCTCTTTATTATAACATTTTTACTTAATTTGTTCACATAAAAGAAATTGAATGTTGTTAATAAATGATTCATCATATTCTTATGATGACAACATCATTGTATTAGTATAATAAGGTCAATTAAGTTCACTCAATTTAAATAAAGAAATAATATTGGAGACGCTCACCATAACATTATTTGAAGTTTTGAACATGTACAAATTTCATTTAGAAATTTTTAAACTGTGCCCCACTAAGTTTGTAATTCTGGCTCCGCCATTGATATGGGTCTCTTAGGTCCTCAATGCTCAACAACCTACCGATACAGAACTTATTGACAAGCATGCATAATCACATACACAGTACATTATAGTCATGTAATTAGGATATACATACAACTCTTTAATTTGTTTTGAAGATTGACTTCTCTACTTGGATTTTTGTTGCTTGGATAGTTTAAAATCATTAGATTGAGTACAATGTGGTCTCATGACGTCATATTTATTCAATCTAATGGTTTCAAATAATCCAAGCAAATCCAAACAAAAATAATTCAAGTAGAGAAGCCAGATCTTTTGTTTTGTGGTGGACAAATATCACTCATTTTAATCTATTATAACACCCTATGAAAGAACGCATAATTAAGGGTTTGATAGCTTAAGTGATGAAGTTTTTCGGCGTGAAAATTAGAATTTCTTCGAACAATCAGCTCTTAGTGTGCCAGCATCTTTGGGTCAGGTGCAACCTTCTCTTCTGTGCTTGCTCGCCTTCTGACTTCTTTTCAAAACGACAGACGTACGGGCGCCGATCAAGCCGGAACTCAGGTTCTTGTTCAGACCTAACAGACGGTTGTTAGGATTTTCCTCCACTCCACATGCAGTGGACGGTTCTTACTCGAGCCAATGTGGTCAAGCAGAGCTATATCAAGATTACAGGGCGTTCACTTAAGATTTCTCTTCAGCGAACATGGATATTTGATAGAGGTTTTACGCTCTCACATTGGTTTTGGATGGACTGGCGCTCGTGATGAGGTTTGATGAACTTGGGGTGGACTTTTGCTCAAAAGGAAAAAGAAATATACACAATACTTTGACCGCAAGAGTAGATCTAATGAGCTCGAAGCATCAGAATTCGCCAAAAATATTATTTTGACCCAAACAGAAGCTAGCAAAACATAGTCACACGCTACATTATAGTCTTGTAATTAGGATGTATATACGTATAGTTCTTAGATTTTTTTTGTTAGTAGACAAAGATTCACTCGTTTCAATTTATTATGATACTCTACAAAAAACAGTATTGTAATTAGGGTGTATATATATACCTATAGTGTTCTTAGATTTGTTTTGTTAGTAGACACAGACACATAATTAAGCATGAGATAGCTCAAGTGATGAATCGAAGCTAGAAAAACAGTCACACGCTACAATATAGTCTTATAATTGGGATATACGTACAATTCTTTGATTTGTTCTGCTGGTGGACAAAGATCACTAGTTTAATTTATTATAATGGGTATCAGATGTTTCAACTTATGCTTCCTCTTCTATATGGCCTTGTATTCGTCAGTTTTGGAAAACGGTTCAAGATACTCTACAATGGTTAATTGGTTATGGGGATGAAATTTACTTTTAGTGTGACAAGTTTATGGGCAGATCAATTAATGAGTTGTTTGGTTCTTGTGGATGTTGCAAGATAATTTGGATTTGGTGTTGAAATATATAACCAATCGTTTATAGAATCTTCCCCCACTACTACAATTGCACTACCCAACCTTATATGATATGATTAATCAAGTCCTTGTAACATTAGAAACTGAACCTTGTGACATTAGATCCTTCAGTTTCTGACAAGCTTATATGGACTTCTTTAGCCTCAAGTGAGTTAAGGACAAAACAAGCTTACATTTTTATGCGGCATTCTTCTACTCTAGTTGTTTGGGGTACGAGATTATGGGCTAAATACATTCTACCTCGAATTTCTTTCCTTGCATGGAAGGTGTTATATAAGAGGTAGAGTTATATCTTATGATTTACTTCAATGTCAAGGCCGGTATACCTTGGGTTTCTAAATGTGATCTTTGTGGTGTTTGCACCGAGACTCTAAATCATTCCTTCCTCGCTTGCTCATTCAAGAGCATCAATTTAGAGTCACTTTGGTTTTTTTTTGAGTTGGGTACGATTCCTTCTTCTATCTTGAAGCTTTATGGGTTGGGTTTACATAATGGAAGAAGTCCTCAATTAATGAAATTATGGCTTATATGTTTTACCTCTATTTTGTGGTTTGTTTGACATGTGATGAATAAAACCAAATTTGATGGTTGTCGCTTTTAGTTGAAGTTGTTTGTAGGCTAATATCATGACATATAAGAGCCACTAGTCATCTTACAACAAGTCACATGCATAATAGTGTCTAGAAACTTCGAATTTTAAAATAATTTGGAGCCCCATGTTGACCTAGTGCCACACCTAGAGTAGTTGAAGTTAATTGACTTCCTCCGTCTTTTGGTTGGGTGAAAATAAATTCGGATGGCTCCTGGAGACAGAAAGAGGGAGAATGTGGTTATGGTGCTATTTTTAGAGATTATAAGGGTCACTTTCTTGGTGCTTTTGTCTTAAAACTTGAAATTCCTAGTTCAATTTCAACAGAGATAATGGTTGTTATTAAAACTATTGAGCTTTTTTGGATTGGGATTGGGATTGGAAGCATAGTTGGTTGGAGGTTGACTCATCTTTGGTACTTGATTACATCCGTAGACCTTCTCTTGTTCCTTTGTCTGTTAGAGTTCGATGGTTGAATTGCTTATACCAAATTTCTCAGATGAATTTCAAAACTTCATATATTTTTGAATTCATAAAGAGAATAAAATAGTTGATGCTGTAGCAAACTTCTTATTTTGGTTTGGTATGTGGGATGAGCCTCCACCTTTTATATTATCGTTTTATAATAACGACATTAGAGGTATGCATCAGTTTCGTTTAAGCTAGTCTGTCATTTATTTTGAGAGATTTTGGTTTAGTCCCCCTCATTTGTTTCTTTTTTATTTTATTAATAAAATAGAGTGATATGTGATTTATTCGTTTATCCTCAATCATTCAGCCAAAAAAAAGTATTTCTTTCATTTTCAAACAAAATAAGAAATTAAGTTTGAACAATTAATTTGGCATGGGAGATATGGCTTGCATGCATGTATACAAGAGAACAACCAATCCAAACTTCCATATAATAAATCAAGTCACTTTCTTTGAATATGTTATAAGAAAAATTCAATAAATAAGTTCTTAATTTGTTCCAATTGATCGATCCGCATATACGGTTCCATACATTCTTTGTAAGCAACACTATCAAAAACAAAACCCACCAAATTTGGTTATGATATGAGAGAAAGCTAGCTAAAGGGCAATTAGAGCCTCATATTTTTAATGGCTTTTGGAAAATAGGGCAAGCCATATATACTTTCCCATAAAATGGTTAGGTCATTTTGAACCAGACAGATCATTATCAGTGCCTCTTTACCTCCCTACATCACATTCTGGCCTTTAGAGTGCTCTAAAGAGTTTCATCTCAATTTCCATAAATACCTAACAAACGGCTTCGATTCTGCCCAGAAGAACCTTTCTGCCTTTACGTAATTAACTCGATCAGCTCAATTGTTTAGAGTACAATATATCACTAATCTCCATCTAACTAGTCTGCATCAGGGAAACTAGTTGGATGTATGAAACATACAAAGCTGTCGATTTTGGGTTGAAAACGGCATCATTTTACGTCAATTCGTATGGAATCGACATCGACCCCCAACCTCTATACCAATAATTCACATTGTTTTTGGGATAAGATTTAACAAATGTGGTGGTTGCACACTTGCACATGCATAGTTCTAATTTTGATGAGTCATATCGTTTGTTTTGTGCTATGCCAAGACATTATAATATAGCTATGATGAAACTTTGATGATATCGTATTGGTTGTTATCGATGCTGTGATTATTGGTGCTAATATATACTTAACATATACATCATCGTCTATCGTTGTTAACTTGTAGAAACTTGATTAACATATCTTTGATTGTATTATATATAGATTAACGATTACCGCATGACGATCACAATGTCGAAAAGCCAAATCTAGGTTGTTAGATTTCATTTTTCTTGGTTATCTCTTGGTTATGTTTGGTTTTTAGTCTCTTGGTGGTTTTTGGTTTTAATCATATCCACCGAGCAATGATTTTATTCTCATGATTCTTTTTATAGGAACTGGGAGATTATGCACGTTCTATCAGTCATAATATGTAATTGGTGGATTAGCAGACATGCTAAACGATGTTACATACTTCTCTATCATATGTGATAAGTTATAGCGGTTAATCAAATGGATTTCTGATTGCCTGACGTGAACAATACCACAATATGTGGCGGGATTCATTTTTCCAGAAAAATATATGGTCAGCCTGATCATGCATGCGCCAAGAAGAAATAACCTCATGCACAACATGTAGGGTTGAATCAACCTATCGTTCACGTATCATTCATATATAAAAACTTAGATATACACAGGTCGATCATTCATATATTCTTGCTTGGTCGTTGGAAAGGATATAAATATCATCATCAACACTAAAATGACCAGAGAAGCAAGAACATAAAGGAACACGAAAGAATCAGATAAATGCATGCGAGAGAGAGATGATCCCATCATCGATCAACAGATAGATACGGAATAGGCCTATCTTGTTGAGTTGGGGGCCAAGAAGAAAAGCAAACTGACATCTGCAGCTGCAGGCATATTTGTTAATTCAGATTCAGATCAGAGGACCAAATAATGGTCCTGATCGTGGATAGTTTTCTTAATGTTTTCTTGTGTTGGGGGCCTTGCATGGAAGTTGAACAAGGAAAAACTTGGGCATGTGAGCGATGAATCGATCAGGATAGTGTCAATTATTCGTATTTATCTCCCAGCTGAGATAGAGAACTCCATCCATGCCATGCTATGCCATGCCAGGATTGCCAGGTGATAGATTATTGAATAATTGACACTATATCCTGATCGATTCATACACGAAAATTAGCATATAATACCCGCGTACAATTATTGGAGGTACATTTTGAAAAGCTAGAATAAGTTATACAATTGAAAGTTCAATAATGACAGCTTGTTATGTAGTTCACGGCTGGATCTATATTTGAGGGTGTTCTTTGTTATCAAGTAACTAGATCAATTAAATGTACATTTTCCAAAGCTTTGATTTACTGGCCTTTATTGCAGCTTAATGTATCTTGGATTGATCCTACGTAGGCGCTGTGTGCATGCAATTAGAGTTCGGACGCATACGTCCATACTAAACCGGATAAAGAATTCTCTCCAACCTAATGATTCGACCAATATTTTTCCGCTTGGATAAGGAATCCATTCTGTTTTATATATCATCATGAACTTGATTATGATCTTTTATAACAAATTAATTTACAAGAGTGCCGACAGCATATCTATACTATTATAAAATCAGGTCTATTCTTTGGTTTCTGTGATGAAGGATTTGAAATACTTAAAAATCAAATTAGTAAATTTTTAAACAACTATAAAAAATATTCATCATTAAAATCATACAAAAAAAGATGTGGTTATTTCATTTTATTTTTTATGGAGCAGTTTTTAAATACTTTTCATTTTTAGATCTTTCTTGTAAATGTACAGATACAAAGCTAGTATAAATAATATAAGCACAGACATATGAGAGAAATTGTGTACGGTGTTATGGTAGATGAGAAATGTATTTCAAATTACACTCCAATACAAAAGATAACGTATGTTAGAATCCAACTAAGTTGTTTGGTAATATGCATATGTATATATCAAATGTCTATATTATCATGTACGTAATTATTTTAGGGTTTCATACTAACTATATATTTAGACAGAAATATCATCAACACAATCGAATCGATCGGCAGCCATACTCGACCACGCCATTCATGCCCAACATGAAATTTAAGTGAAAAATTTAGTTTGACTAATGATGATTAGCGTCATCATAACAAAAATCATCAACTGCTTATCATTTTAAACTGTGACTTAGTTTTCTAAATGGACATTAGGGTTTGTCTCTAGCTATAATTTCTACCACTTATAAGCCTTCAAACAACTATCCTTATCATCATTTTGTCACATATATGTGTACATCGTTTATTTTACTCAATTATGTGGTGTTTCTAGCTAGTTGATAGTAGTATATGCGAGATTCGTATAGAAGATGAATCTATGTGGCGTAACGAATTCGCTACACTGTAGTTGACAAGTGATCACAAATAATTATCACAATTTGGTGGGGATCTTAGAAAAGAAAAATACGACCAGCAAGGCTTTTGTATGAAAATGATTGATATGATATATGTAACCACCGAGTTTAATTAGTTTTGTTTGGCAGGAATCCTCCGATGAACTCACTACGTACAGTTCAAAAACGACTAGTATGAATTGGCGATTGAAATTGAATGGAGATGGAAGAAAGCCCTAGCTAGATCTTGAGCTTTATATATATCGATCAGTCTCGATCTGAGTTCAATTTCCATGGCGTGCGGCTACACGAGTAAGATAATAGTTGCGTGCACCTTCATTATTTGTTTGTTCCAACAGTGACAGGGCAGTTGGAATTTTGATCCATTTTTTTTTCAATCAAGATGGGATCGATGATCGAGTAATGACATAGCATAGCATGTTTCAACGAAAATGGGATCGATTTAGTTGAATCAAGTGTGGTGTTGGTAAAGTATTAGTCTAAGACTCTAAATCAATATTATGTTTTTTTTTTAAGTTTATACCCTAAATCCGAGCCATTTTTGTTTGCTGGACTAAATGTGACTGTGTTAAATAAGGAGTCTAGTTTAGTTAAAAACTTTGTTTGATGTTACTGCGTGCTAACTTAAATGATATATAACACCCTGTTTTCATTTTAGTCTCCTCAGACTATGTTATTGTGGATACTCAACATCAGTGTTCACCTGATCAATTACTGATCAGGAGTTTCATGATCAGTCACCGTTGGATGTAAATCCAAAGGTGGGGATAATTATTTTTAAGTTGAGTTGTTTTATTTTTCAACTCTTGAATTTACATCTAACCGTGACTGACCATGAAACTTCTGGTCAGTTACTAACTAGGTGAACATTACTGGGGTACTCAAATGTCATCTTTAAACAATATCATCCTTCTAAAGTATAAACCAAGCAAACTGCCATCTAATCTCATGTAATGTCAAACATGAGTTGATATTAGTACAATTTAAAGCATCCCATATGAGTCCAGAACAATCTTACAAATTAAGAAGTTCTAATGTAATTTTAAGTACCAAACATGCAGATAATACACTAGAAGCGGCATAGGAAACTCATAAAACTCATTCTATCCTCATACAAGCTTTATACCATATTAGGGCCCCTGTTACCTTGTTTTGAGGCCTAAAACCTGAGGTCCAGTAAACTGATCCTTCCCAAAAAACACATTCACCACCGGCGCCACCTCGTCCGGAGGCCTGCCCCTAGAATCCATGTAGCCAAAAACATCCCGGATCAGTCCTAGCCTATTCTGCTCTCACAGCGCTGCCCACAAACCGCCTTGGAACGACCTACACAACCCTAGATTCATCGCCTCCCCAGCAGCCAAACACTTGGACAATCGCCTAGCCTCTGATTAGGAACGTCTAAGATCTCGAGCTCATATATACGCCAAATCGTGATCGAAACGGCAACCTTATCCTAAGAGATAATAAGGCCAATTTGTAGATTCAATGAGAAACTAAAAACAATATTATCCTTAAGTCATGATTCAAATTATTGACGATGCTAGGTGATTAAGCTTTCACTGCTTCATGCAAGCAACAATTTGACTAATAAACTAATGCAGAAGATTTGGTTAGTACTTTGGGTAATTAACTAGGCTAGCGTGGAACACGATTGAGTTTATCGTTTAGCTTAGATCGATGGCATATTTCACTTTCAAAGCCTGTGGAAATTGTGAAAGTAGTTAGACACTAAACAAAGTAAAAGCATAACCGAATATTAAGATGCGATAAGCACTTTATGACAAACCTAATTCATTATTGTAACCTCTTTATCCGATGAGAATCATGAGATAATAAGGAAGGCAATGATGGCTTTGATTATCATGTCCGTTAATCTTGATCATTGTTATGCTTTTCTAATTTCCTGTAAAGCCGGATTATACGATATTTTGTTTTCTTCAAAATAGAGTTTAAAAAGTTGGCATAGGTAACTGAGAGATCGTAAGTTCAACTTACAATAAATTCGTTGTTGCATCAGAAATTATCATTTAACATACGGAAACACTCATATCTGCAACCATAATCTTCGATGATCAACATTAGGGGTGAGACTTCGAAACTGAAAACTGGAAAAAATGAACCAAAAACCGGACCGTAACCGTTGAAAACCGGACTAAAAAAACCAGACCAAAATGAAAAACCGAACCAAACCGGTCAACGGTCAAACTAACCCAAACCTCAAACCGAGCGTCCCCGACCCACTCACTTCAAATCTGCCTCATTCTCTCTCCCTCGCAATACCTCAAGAAGAATTTGATATATTTTAAGAATATTTATTCCAAATTTATTCCAATATGGGTGTTTCCGTGTGTTAAGTGGTTATAAGATTAAGGTTGACCGTCCCAATCGAACCCTTAATGTTGTCGGATCGAGTTGAAATTTTTACCATAGACATATTTCGACATAATGATCATATCATACAGTCAAATTCAAGGTTCTAAAAACGCTAGGCACTACCAAGGCGGACAGCCAGTGCCTAACGCCTAGGACGCCTAGGCGGCATAAACAAAGAGATAGTGTCTTGGTCAATTATGTATGTTAGAAAACATAGTGAGAAAAAGAGCTTAGACTCACCTTCTGGCCAAAGTCTCTCACAAATGCTCTGGAATCGACTATGATGAGATATACTCTCGTAATGGATGTTGTTGCACTCTACTACTTTGTTAGTTTGTTAGTTTCTGTAAACTGAAAATGCAACTTGTGGTCACAACTTATCTCTATTGGGAACTAAGAGATGCACATAAAGATCTTGAATACATCGTTTTTCACCTAAATCAAGTGGCTCCTGACCACGGAGCTCATATGCAAGGTAGTTGTTAAATATCTACTTGATTAGGGAAATGATATGACAAATATGTCTTTTTGCATGTAAACATTAGATGAATCATGATGAACTCTTGTTAAACTAAAAGATGCCACTGATCCAAAATTAAGAATAAAATGATCTTAGGAATACTTGATCTCGAAAGTGAGGACCGGTATTGATAATGCTTATTCATCCATTGGCTGAAGGCAAAGCTAAATGACGATAAAGTTATGCCTATATGTATCCCTTGATCGGTCGAAGTCTTAAGAAGACATGTTTCGTCTATATGACGAAGAAGTCTTGGGATAAATTTTCCATCTAAGTACGGTAGCACAATCATGTACTTGTTACAATATACTTAACTCGACATCTCATTCACTATAAACTTGTAAGGTAAGTTCTCCTTAGTCCTTGAACTATCTTAACGGTCGAGCATCTTCGCTCCCTCGTAGATAAGTGTGAAGGAATGTCAAGGTAATGGATGGATGCGCCCACGCAATAGTATGAAAGGTTTAGGCTTATTCATCCCTACAGAATGACACGTCAAAAGCAAAATCAGAATTTATCCAGTTTCATAGGTCAGCTTCCCAGAGACTTACAGGATATCCCACTCGGTGGAAAATGGTGAAGTTGGTATCATTAAAAAGGTCTATGTGTCTAATTTTCAGGGATACTAACTATTTGATCATAGCTATCATATTGACTGAGTTATGTCTATTTTCGAAAAGTATGACAGATCTATCCAAGAATTTATTTTTGTAGAACAGTCAACTTCGACTGAGCTTTGTGATCAACTCAAGATAAACTGGGTTATTGACTTTATATGGTTGGAAAACTACAAGTGTGCAGTTTCCAGAGCTTCTTACGATTCGTCAATACCTATTGTATCGAAGAAGTTATGACTCATTAAGTACACAAAGGTCATGCCACGCGTGAATCTTATTTTCAACGCGAACTCATGTTTTGAGTTGTTATGTAGCTTTCTCCTTAAGATCAATATAATTCTTGGTATAACAGGTTTGATTTAAGGATAATGTAGCTAGATTTATAGATTAAATCTTTGCTCAAGTCTACTTTTAAAGCATGTGAAGAGCGTTGACATACATTGTAACACCCCGCCCCAAAAATTGACCCTTTTAGCAGGACCAGGCTGGTTACAGAGGGTTATAACCACACTTTTAGCTTTCCACGAATTAATATTCGAGTTTAATATCGAGATATTCTCAATTCTGAGGAAAAATAGAATTAGTGCCCCGAGGGGGTAGATTATATTAATACGAGTCCTCCGGTATGTCCGGAATATTTTCCGGAACTACGGGCTGTTTGATAGGAATTTATTCAGTTTACGAAAATAATGAATGCTATTTACCTTACCGTAAAAATGTGATTTTGCGATAAGTCGAGAATTTAGGGAAACTTCATTCAGGAAAGTTGTATAGGACCGTTGATCTTTTCTCACGGTAAAAGTAAATAGTAAAATATACATTTACCGCCCATGATAACTTATAATATTAAATCTGGACCGTTGATCTTTTCTCAGATTTAATCTCAGTCGTCCATTTCAGTATAAAAAAGAAGAGAGGCTTGACCCAAGTCAAACACCCATTTCGGGTGTTGACCGAGCTTTCCTTTCTCTCCTCTCGCTCTCTCTACCTCCACCTTGCTCGACGGCGCCTGGCCGCCTCCAGCCACCATAGGCCGGCGCACCACCACCAAAATGATCACCACCTCCTCCTCTACAAAACCCCCAAAATCTCGATGATAAACATCCACCCATGGTGGAGATCAAGCACCACTATGCCTGATCGGGTTCCGGCGTTTCAGGCCATGGTTCGGCCACCTAGAGGTTTGGTTCTTCTCCTCGCACCTTCTTCTTCATCTTCATAGCTTTGGATGCTTGAAATCGAGCCTAATTCAAAATCTCTCATTCCCTGTTTTTCGTGTTTTTTTCTGGGTTTTTGACGACGAGTCGCCTGTGAGCAAATTCTCTGGTCCTGGGGAGTTCCTTGAGTTTCCTAGTGACTTCTTCATCACCCCTAACAGCTGGAACTGAGGAGGTAGGGGTTGATAGAGGACAAAGGACCGAGGAGGTCACTGTGGTACTCCTTGGGTGAAGAGATCAATTTGAATCCGGAACAGAGGTAAGGAACTGATAACTGGTTTTGGGCTGTTGTTGTTGTGCTTATTGTATTTGTTAGACGGTTGTATACCAGAATATGATAGAAATCCGGTCAGTTTGCCGACCGGTGATAGTTATGGGTAAAAGGGGTAAATTCTTGGGTTTTAACTGCGGTAGATCTAGTATTTTTACATGGGAATATATTACGTCCATGGCCTCAAGGCCTAGTTTAGAAAGTGCAAGTCTCTTTTGTCTCAAAAGATGCGAGAGACGTATGAGTTCATCTACGGTGATGACTGTAGCATTTCCGTCCTTCCACGAGGAAAACGTTGGCGTTAAGTGTCAAGTGTGACGGTTATAAAAGTAGATCATACATGTCAACTACGAGTTAGTCTACGTTTATGTCTCGAAAAGCTATCAGATTGTCTTAATTGCCATTTTGGGAATTAACTCGTGAACAACTAAGAGGCAAGCCTTGTGGAGTCTATTTACAACGAAAGTGATGAAATGAGGGTATCATGCCCGACAAAGTGTTTCAAAGCGGGCGTAGTTATGTATCTCGTATTGCAACTACGAAAAGACTTCGGTTTCTAAAGAAATTGGTACATAGAGCTTGTGATTCTTGTTTGCTTGAAGTTCCGTCTAGTGGAACTTGACGACATTCCTTGACGGTTGGGCAAATAATGTCTTGAAATGTGGACCATCTTTAACTGAATGGTGTCATTTGGAATGACAGTTAGTTTTACGTCATGCAGTGGAAATTTCGACGAGAAAATTTTGGTAAGATGGTAGTTTGTAACACCCCGGCCTAAAAATTGGCCCTTTTACCGAGACCATGCGGATTACTGAGGGTTATAACCGTACTTTTAGCTTTCCCCAAATTAATATTCGAGTTTAATATCAAGATATTCTCAATTCTAAGGGAAAATAGAATTAATGCCCCGAGGGGGTAGATTATATTAATACGAGTCCTCCGACATGTCCGGAATATTTTTCGGAGCTACGGAATGTTTAATATGAATTTATTCAGTTTACGGAAATAGTGAATGTTATTTACCTTACCGTAAAAAGGTGACTGCGATAAGTCAAGAATTTGGGGAAACTTCATTCGGAAAAGTTGTAGAGGACATTAATACAAACTCATGGGTATGTCTTATGAATTAATCAGAGCTCGTATGCAGAAGTTATTCGGGATATTGTATAGTTATTGCGCGGTAAAAGTAAATAGTAAAATATCCATTTACCGTCCATGGTAACTTTTAATATTAAATCTGGACCGTTGATCTTTTCCTAGATTTAATCTCAACCATCCATTTTAGTATAGAAAGAGGAGAGAGGTTTGACCCGAGTCAAACATCCATTTCAGGCGTTGACCGAGCTTTCCTCTCTCTCCTCTCGCTCTCTCTGCCTCCGCCTTGCTCGACGGCGCCTGGCCGCCTCCAGTCACCATAGGCCGGCGCACCACCACAAAAATGATCACCTCCTCCTCTACAAAACCCTTAAAATCTCAATGATAAACATCCACCCATTGTGGAGATCAAGCACCATTTGTCTTGATCGGATTCTAGGGTTTTCCGGTGGTTCAGGCCATGGTTCAGCCACCTGGAGGTCTGGTTCTTCTCCTCGCACCTTCTTCTTCATCTTCATAGCTTTGGATGCTTGAAATCGAGCCTAATTCAAAAGTCTCTCCTTTCCCTATTTTTCTGTTTTTTTTTTTTCTGGGTTTTTGACGACGAGTCGCCGGCGAGCCAATTCTCGAGTCCTGACGAGTTCCTTGAATTTTCTAGTGACTTCGTCGTCGCCCCTAGCAGCTTGAACTGAGGAGGGAGGGGTTGATAGAGGAAAAAGG